>AYEL01080674.1:0-40353 GCA_000484575.1 Olivierus martensii
TTTTCACTCGGAAAATTTTAATTATATTTAAATATTTTTTATTTTATTTTATTTTAAAAATAACATCATGTTAATATTGTAACGACCAATGATATGTTGCGCAATTTTACATTATTAGTTTGATACAAACTGTAATCTTGATATTTATGCCTGAAAATTGTTTTTTTTTTTTTTTTTTTTTTTTTTTTTTTTTTTTTTTTTTTTTTTTTTTTTTTTTTTTTTTTTTTTTTTTATGGCTTATCGTATTTAGAATATTTAATTCTATTTGACGATAGCATTAAAATCCGTAGCAGTAAAGTTCAAATTAAGATGTTCTAATACATTACGAACCCTGCGAATTAACATAGCCGCATATTTCCATACCAAAGTGTCTTTCGTGCGATATTTCAAGAAATTTTTTTGACAGTCTATCTTCATGGAAAGTGGACATTCCGATCTGTAATGATGAAGACGAGCGACGTCTTTACTTATCAATCCGTTTCTTCTCAATCTTGGATAGAGCGGAATGAGTGCGTAATGATTAAAAACCGCTAGTGTGTTGTTGGTAGATATGAAACTTTTCACAGCGAATCCTAGTTTGCTAAAATTAGCAGAACGATAAATGTGTTTCAAAATGTGCATATAAGGAGGGATTACAATGCTTCCGTAAGGATAACGTCCTACATTAAACTGGTCGAAGAAGTACACGTTTCTAGCAGATAATGAGCAATAATTCAGAAGGGCATCGTCTTGATCGGTTAATATTCTCTCCATCATTTGATGCCAATTCGCATCTTGTGTCGGAACAATAATTTCGTCTAAATCTAACAATAAAACGAAACGATGACTATAAATATGCCGATAAAAGCAGTCGTTATATGGAATTAGTTCGTGTCTTCTTTTCTGCCAGATATTTTCGTGTAGAAACTTTGTTCTTTCTTCTACCTGGTTCGGATCTTTACCCGGCAAGGTGATAAATTTTATATCTACTTTACCTAGCTGCTGATAATAGTATAAAACTCGCGCAACATTAACGGGAACTGTGTATACGTAAAATGATATCGTATCGGCACCCAAAAGAAACTGCATTTCGATCCATTCGATCAGTCGCAGAGAAATGTCGGTTTTGAAGTCCATTCCTTTGACACACACGGAAAAATTTTTCTTATCCGTTTGCTCCGGTTTGGTCACATTAAAGTACACAGTCGGCTCTTCGCAACGGGTAGCGATGACGGACACTCCATCGACATCACGGATGTTATAAGGCAGAGGACAAGTAATTATATACGGTCTGTAATATATTGTATCAGGAACCACATCCCAATTTTTCAGCCATATCTCTTTTGTTTCAGCAGGAACACTATAAGCAATATTCTCCTTCCACAACAAGCAATATAGAAATTCATATAGCGTTCCTTCACTCATTCCAATTAATCTTATTTGAGGATAACTGACATTTTTGTACGTGTAACGATTATCGTAAAATGCTGAATATAAGTATACTCGAGTTTTATTACATTGTTGCCAATAGCCATTATTTATTACAGTCGTGCTTTTACTGACATTACATACAACGACGTCAGCTTGAGGTATCAAATCTCTTCCGTAATTAATTAGTTCTTTAACGATGAATATCTGGTTGTTCTTTGGGTTAGAAGACGAATTTAGAGTTGTTTCTTCCAAAAAGAAAAAATAACATAGACAGATTAATGCGATGATTGTAGTGAAGACTAGAGTTTTATTCCACTTCATACTTCAGATGAAAACTTGCATTTGATTCATATGATAATTTATTTTCCATGATAATCGACGATAGAATAAATTCTATGAAAATAGTTCATTTTTTAATTGTTTCAGATAACCTGCAAAACAGTAAATAAAAATAAAACATAATTTTTCATGATATTAATAAGTTAATACGTTTAAATACTGTATATAAAACAAGCAATTTTTTTATACCGTTTAGCACCATTGTATATGAGGAATATTCACGACAAATATTACTTTCTATGAATTTATAACGAATATTGTATAGAAAACTCACCGACACTCGCGCAAAACAACTTCATGCTTTTTGAACCAGAAGCGGTAGAATAATGTATCAGGAACGATTTTGATTTATAGAAACGATGTGTAGACAATAAAAGATCGGGTGGAGCAAAAAAGCGTGAAGATAACGACATCCCCAATAACCTCATTTCAAAATCCGATCAACTCTTAAAAGCGTTCGAGTGGAAAATTATCTTCTTCTTTTAACTGAATTGCAAAACTTTCGAGGAACTTCGATTTTAAAATCATCTTTTATGGATATTTTACGATGTAGACTTACACTATATAATTAGTGTAACCTATCGAAGTTAAAAAGAATGAAGCGTTGACACAGGTGAAAAAATATAGAAAGGATAAAACCCAAAATAAAATATAATAAAAAAACAATTTAACAGTTAAAATTGCCTCATTACTTTCTGGCAAAAAGCTGTTTCAATACACAATTAACAATTTTATATTGTTAAACATGAAAAAAAATATGGAAGATGAGAGAAAATAACTTACACGAATAGATGCCAGCTCAATGAAATATAATTTGCAGATAAAACTAATATTAAACAATATATCAAAATTAATAATGAAACTAATCTATATTTTAAAAGATTTATTTTCCAAATAACATTTAGGTCATCTGGCATGTAATTTATATCAATTAAACGCTCTACGTTTTAGATCAACTATAGTTCATTTGAGCGATAAATGATATTGTTATGTTAATGTGTCATTTTAACCAGATCAATAACGCTACAGATTTAACTGATTTGGAAATTTGTTTATATTTCAATTTTCTTATTATTAACTTTAAATTTCTTCATAAATTACTGTAAAAGTTGATTTTTTTTGTTTATTTTCATATTTGTGTAATGTATAAATTAAAAATCAGTAACATTAATTTATCAATAATCTTGTTAATAATCAACAGAAAAAACAAAAATTTAAAACGAGTTCGTTTAACAATTCTATAGCTTAAAGAAGTTATTATATATATTTAAATTTAATAAAAAGAAATAATAAAATAAGCCAACTGAAAAGGCAAAAATTTTAGAAATTTCCTTAAAAAATAAAGCTATAAATGTTCTTGATCCGCCCCTTTTTGTAATTAAATGAAAACAATTTTGAAGACAAAATAGACATAGGTCATAATAACAGGTGGTCCGTGAAAAGCCATGTGAAAGTATGCAATAACAGGAAAGCAAAAGCAAAAGCAGACAATGACATCAACGAGAATACTTTCAATTAATTATGTAATATTTTAACTTGTCTGTACGAGTCTATTATGCGATCCATTCGAAACAATTTTTTCTTTAATATTAATTGAATTTCTTCTTAAAGTTTCCATTTTGTCGCGCATTTAAATGTACTGTATCTTTTTTTTGCGACAGTTGCGTGCAAACAATTAATTTATTTATAAAGAATATATATATATCGTGTTTAATTAACCAATAAAAACTAAAAATTTAATAATTAACCGAAATTTAAACGAATTAAAAGCGAGAATTTCGCGATTTCGATTTTTATCTGAGATAATTCAATAATTACGTAAACATAAGCATTTAACGTGTTTAGCGACTTACCGAAACGAGTTGTTTCTGTAACAGATGGATGAAAACAGGATTAAGGAGTCGTTTAAGGATGGGTGTCGATTGTGTCAAGTAATTCACCCCAGCAGACGATAAAAGCACTGATGACAAAAACAGTCTGCAACGTGGGTGTCATTAACCGGTTTTGAGATGAAGTTAAAAGTTGGCGATGCACTTCGTTGGATGCTAGTAGTGAATAAGCATTCGTGGAGACGTTATGAAATCTCTTTTAAAATACATTATTCGTTTTGACGGATTTTTCACAACATGATGCTGATTAAAACAACACATTTATGATGAAATTAATATTTATTGTAAGCATATAATAAATTTGGGTTAATGATATCAACTATTGCGGATGAAAAGAAGTTGACAATATACTTTAAAAAGTTTTTCATCTGTAAAAATTGCGACTTCTGTTGATTAAGCGGGGAAAGATAGAATGTTTTGTATTTGATTTTTACAGCATTTGCGTGATTTTCGTTTGATTACTAAAATATATGTAATTTATTTTGATAATAGAAAATTATGCTTTAAAATTCAGAAGTTATAACTTAAATTCTTTATTCCTTATTTTCCATGATATGCCTATATTTAAACAGTACTATACTTTGAATAAAAGTTTTAAATTTTACAAACTATGCACATATATAACTAAAATAATTACTGTATTTAATTTGTATATATTAAAAAGTGCAAATGTATGATAGTTTGAAATAATATTTCTAATTATGAATCACAGATAAATGTTCTGTTAGGAATAAACTGCCTTCCATTTTTGAGATGAGTTTGTTTTTAGCTTCAGATTTCCATAATCTTTGCTAATTTTTTTAAACACATTTAAAAGTTATTAAGATGGAGTGGGGTAAGGGCGTACTTGGGGGAAATGCATTATCGGGATTTTTTATTATTTGCTGAGCAGCGCTTCACTTCCTACAAAAATGGCTCGATAACTGGTTTGCCTCAAAAGAAGAACAGTTTTTCTAGCATGGCATCCATGCATTGCCGGAAAGATGGGAAAAATGTATAATAATGGCCAATACTTTAAATAAAATACTCTTAACATTATCATATGATGAACGTGTACTTTTTACTAAAAATTCATATTTACACACCTGATAAACATGGCAACTGCTACTATATATATTATTAGTTAATATTAAATAAAAATATAGCAATCTATAAACTGATATTTCTATCAACAATCTTTGTATTTTCTGATAGTTCTGATCATTTAGAAAATACTGGAGGATTATTTTACAGTTAATTTAGACATTAGATTTGTGAAACTGAAGATTGTGTGCATACTGGTCAGCTATCCAATTCCATTAATTGCAGTAAAATTTATGTTGCTTGTATTAGTGCCAATTTTTTTTGTTATTTAAATTTTGTCATATAGTTTTGTTGAGATTTGGAAATGACAGAATTTTTAATATTTCTTTGACATTTTCTGCCAAATAAATACTTCATTTTATTATAAGGATATATGACTGCATGCAATGCAATATGATCACAACCTACTACTCTTCATCCAGCTTTCTCTTCATGTTACATATGACTATTTCAATGTCATAAATCTGGTATTTGTCTAAGTAGCCATATTTATTCCAAGAATGAACTATATTTGGAAAAGTTTTAAAATTATAAAAGTAATTATACGTTCATTAAATTAAATATTATTATTTATTTAATTTAATGAACGTGATACTGTTCTAAGAAAGTTTAGAATTGGCTTACATGGATTTCAAAGTTTTGCTGATTTTTAAACTCTGAAGTTAGAAGATTATTGGCTTATATGTGGATTGATTTATGCACCAAGTATATATGGTATTTTATAAAATAAAATATGGCATTTACCACACACATATATCTTAATATTAAATGATTAAGCAACTATTTGAAAATGTTTTAAAATTACTGTAGTTTAACAATTGTTTTATGATAAATTAATAACATATTTAAAATTGTATGCAAAAATATTCTGACATTTTATTTTTACAGTAGGTCCATAACTTACACAGTTAATTTGTCCCAAAAGTTTACACTGAAGTTCAATAATGCAAAACTTTGATATACATGAATGAATGCATTAGCAAATAGAATGGCCAAATGAAATTTATGAATATACTTTAACTGATTAACCTCCATTGACGTGTAATTCAAATAGCTAAAAGTGAAATTTTGATGACAATGCTACTGTAACCAAAATAAATTGAATCTGTCAAAAATTTGAGATATTTCATAAACTTCAGCATTAAAATTTAATTCCATAGTAAAAATAATTAATTGAATTTCTATTCGTTAGAAAAATTATGTTGTTTCTTTGAGTTTTTTTTAGAACTATTCTCTTGGAAATATTATTTCTGCAAAAGAATGGCACTAGAATATATATTTGACTGAACTGTTATCCATTTTTCATTTTTGGAAAATTATATTTATTTCATTAGTTGTGCAAGTTTCATTCTTTTCTAGAATGATCAGAATTTTTTACATATAGATATTTGGAGCAGCTCTCATTTAATTCAGTGCATTAGCACAATTGCATTTACAAGAACCATGATGGAATGGCAAGTTTTAATTTCATTGCAATTTGATAGTTTGTATCAATTATCTGGCAGTCATTGAAGTGATACGCTGTCTCAGATATAACCTGAAATAAATACTTTTCAGCAAAACAGTTGATAACCATAGTAATCTTTCAGCATAAGTTCAATATTGGCTACAAAAAAAATATTTGATATACCAAAAAAGTTTGTAGGTATTAGTCACAATATTAAAGATGGCATTTTTAATCAGCTTGGAGTCCTGATTTTAACATATTTAAATTCATCAATTTTAGAAAATTTGACATAATAGTTAGCTTCTTGGAGTCCTGATTTTAACATATTTAAATTCATCAATTTTAGAAAATTTGACATAATAGTAGTGAATACAATGGCATTAAATGGGATGAAGCATAATCTTGTCAATGATTAAAATTATTGATTGCAGGATCTGTACGAACATAGTTTATCTAGAAAACTAGATAAATTGTACTCTCAATTAAGAAAGATCTAATAATGCCATCTGACACTGCATAACACTATATATTTAACAGAATTTGTTCACGACAGTTCTAAAGGTATATATTTGTGCAATTGTGATGGTTTATTGCACCACTTGCATGTGACCCATTACAGAAAAAAAATTTCGTAGGTGTAATCATTTATGATTGTGTAATAAATCATGAAATTTGCAGTTTGAAATTTATCACAAGGTGGAGTATCGTATAAAGTTTAATTTGTATGCACACAATTTTAATCTTCAGAGCAGCACAAAAAAATTCCAAAATTGGTTTATAAATTGATGACTGCCATGTGCCAAACAAATTTTGGATTTCACTGAAATGTGTTGTTAACATATTGCATATCACTGTTGAACTTTTTTTCTCTGAATCTCTATAACTGTTTATTATTTTTCTTGATATTTTTGGTCCTAACAATCATATGTAAATTGATCAGAAAACTTGATTGTGAAAATAATAGGCTTATCATTTGGAATGTAGTTCTAAATAAATTTTTATATTAACTAATAAATTGATTTTTTATGAATAATGCAATGCAGTAAGATTTTTAAAATTGATCAGTTTTAAAATATGAAAATTTCAACAAATAAAAAAACTTCAACATACTCACTTATTGAATAAACATGAGCTAAAAGAGTAGAACAACACTTTCTATTAAGGAAAAATGAGACCAACAGAGACCAAGAATTTCAAAGATTGGCTTTGAAATTCTTGTTTTGAAGATGATCTCCATATATATTGAAAACATTTGTAGTTAATAGAAAGTATGCTTCTGCCCTTTTGAGCTTATTTATTCAATTTGGACAATTACAACACATAGTTGATCTTAAACTGAAATAATTTTCAATTTCACCACTACAACTTTTAACATTGCTAATCTTTGGCAGTTTTTCTCATTGCATTATGACATATTGCTGCAGTTTGATTTAAAATACTGTTAACTTCAATGTACAGAATGGTCTGAATGTCTTACAAAGTTACTGATCCAGAAGATCAGTAGAACTTTCACCATTTTTGTGACAAAATTTATCTCCATGTCCTGTGCAAGATTTCATGGAGACAAGTCATCAATTTGTGTAAATACAAAACAGTCTTGCAAGTGATCAGTTGTCTGATACCTTATCTTAGATACACAATCCTTAATAAAACTTAATAACTTAATCATCTATACCAGGGGTTCCCAAAGTGCGGCCCACAATACAATGAGATCATCCACGATCTTTAATTCATAGAGAGAATTTACATTTTTACAAAAAATAAATAAATTTTATCATATAATTAAAAATTATTCAGTTAAAAAAATATACATGTATAAGTGCTTCCAAATATACATTGAGAAAGTTTTTCATATATATAAGTGAAAAACTTTCTCAATCACGAGTATTAATAAGTCCAAATTGAGATCAAATTAACTGGTGAACATTTACAAGAGGTGTTAAGAATACATTCAACCGACTTAGAACCAAGGGTCAATGATATACATCTCCAACCAGTGTTAAGAATACATTCAACCAACTTAGAACGAAGGCTCATTATTATTATTATTGAAATTATACAAAAATTGCATATCACAGACATCAAAATCACACAACTATGTCTTCGTTTGGTGTCACTGGTCATTTGGATTCCAACCTGGAATCTAAGAATTGTCCAGATATCTTCTTAATAATAATAATGAGCCTTCGTTCTTCTTATGCAATTTTTGTATAATTTCAATAATAATAATATCACAAACAGACATCAATATCACACAACCATGTCTTCGTTTGGTGTGAGCAAAGAGGTTATAGCCCTCTCCAAACAAATTAGAAAAATATATAATATTTATTTTTAAATGTAGAAATAGAATTTGAACTTGAAAAAAATTGGCATTCATCCTTTCGTTTACATAATTTTTTCTTCTTTTTTTTAAGCTTTGAATTAATGGATAGTTGACTTAAATAAACAAATGCATTTTAATAGATGGTATTTGTGTTTACATAGAATTATTCAACATATTAAGCGTATTATCAATAATTATTTTATATATATATAAAAATATCTCTAACTATATTAAGTACTGTATGTTGTGCGAATATGCTTAGTATAACAAAATAACAGTACAATACAGTAAAATTTCATTTGATTTTTCATTGCTGGAAATAACTGGAAAAATTTGTGCCATGCATATATCCATAATACTCAGAACCGAAGAAAATTACTGTAATTTTAGCCTACTCTCCGAAACCTTATAAGATCATCATGCTGTCATCAGTGTGTTTCCACTTTTTGAACGAATCAGTATATTTTTATAAAATAGAAGGTATAAAGTACAATAAAAGGACCTAAAATAGAATGTATTTAAGTAAAAGTGCTCAAACTTGAAGATAACTTCGACATAGCATGTTTAACGCTGTATTTTCAATAATTTAAAAATGGCGAATATTCAAACTTAAAAGAATGTTTCAGAATTATTTAATAATTTTTTAATGGAATTTAGCTTATGGATCATTTTATTAAAGAACCTTAATTGTACGTAAATTATAGTATATATCTTCAATCATTTTCAAAATGGTGAATATTAAACCTCTGATGTTTTAATATTCACTGTTTTTAAATCAGTAAATATTAAAACTTCAGAGGTTTTATCCTAATAAATTTTGAACTCAATATTTGATGGATTTCATAAAATTCAATAAAGAAATTATGTCATTAATGATAGATTTTAAATCTATGTCGAATTGATCCAACCTACTATAAAATTTTTAAAAGTTTATAATAAATTATTAGTACGTATATCTATGAGTTTTCAAAGGTTCGATGTTAGTGCAGAATAATTACCATTTTAGAATTTTTTTCTTCACTTATAATTATTTTAGCAGTTCACTCAACTTGATGTCAAGTTGCGCAGATATACTGTACCTACTAGAATAGTTATAATGGAAAAATAGAATCTGCTAGAAAATACTCTTTAAAAAGTTTTTACTGTCCATCTTTAGTGCTATGTCAATGCCACGCAGTACGCGATTTATAACAAATTTCAATCATCGCATCACGTGTACCTCACGATCGAATATGACAGCTCACGCATGGCTTAATGATCACTCCCCTGTTGTAGGAGAAGAATTTACCCACCGTCTCATGTGCGTGCCATAAAGAGGCGACTAAAGGGTGCCCCTCTTTTTTGCTAGTAGTCTGCCACATTCTTCTGTAGCATCCTTTCCCTCTCCCCATATTTTCTTATAAGCTTTTCTCTTCTTCCTCCATTCTTCGAAGGATTAAACCACTGAATTACCCTCTTTGTCTTTCATTGAAGTTAAATCTATTGCTTGTTTTGTACCATTTCTTGTTTCTCTCTCTCTCTCTCTCGTTCTATTTTTTCAAGCGAATGAAACCGTGATAGATGTCAATATTTAGAAATAAGTTCTCTGTGAAATTATATAGAAGTATTTATGAATTAAATAAAATTATTACCCTCTAATATTTTATAAACTAATCCACAAGATACTATTATTTAAAAATAACTAATTCACGATTGCTTAACAGTAGTTGGTGGCTCTCTCGGAATGACCCTCTGAATCATTGGCTATTCATCATCATTACATACACTAATGATACCAATACATATACATTTTAAACAGATGCATATGTTACTTTATGCAAATGAAATTGTGTTTCTTGCTCTTTTACATACAGTATCTCAATACAGGATTTGAGTTATTCACTATTACTATTGATATCTTGCTGATAATTAATAATCAATATTGGAAAAATCAAATATGTTTTCAAAATATAGAAATAACTAATAAAATTGGTGAATTATTTTTGAAGTACTGTACAAGATAATTAAAGTTGTCTTTGATTCCCACAGTCCTGCTGTAGATTATATTGCTCAACTAATATTGAATGTTTTTCTTATTATATTGCATAAATATGATAAACATTCTCAGATTATGATATCAAATTTGATATTTTTACCTAAAAGGAAAAAGTTACAATCCATTCATCTCATTTTAACTTTGTCACTTAATTATTTTTTCATAGACTCTGCCTGTTTAGATTCATTGTGTCATATATAGTTTCATTGAAAGGCAGAATTCATACCAATATATATGTATATATATTTGTATATTCCTCCAAATTAAAGATACATTCTGTTAACAAACAATTTTTAAAATTAAAACAAATTTGAAAGACTCTTTTAGAAAATATTATGGAAAAACTGGTGAAAGCTAACTTTTGTAATAATATTATATTAGAGAAGTATAAATTTAGTTTAATAACCAGGTTTGTTAAGGATATGCATTGAGTAAATAGATAATAAAAATTCAGAATTCTTTTTATTATGAAAACAGATAAAGAAGAAATTCTGATTGAGAACAAGGTTAGATATAACTATATAAAGGTATGCAAATTACCATATTAACATTGAAAACTCATATATGAAAAAAGTCGTTAGAAATATTATCTTATAAGGATGCCAAGTATAAAATTTGAAATCTTATTAATATTTTCAAAGTGCCAAAGCTGATAGCATTTCCAAATTGAATTGATAACAAAATTTATAATCTATTTTTAGTGTAAGAAGTTAAGAGAGACAAACTTGGATAAAATTTTTGTTTTACAAAAATAATCCAATTAGAGAGTTCAAAGAATTTGCAAAGCAATTTTTGGAGATGAAAAATGAATGGCATTATATTTAATTGGATTCTGATTAGAATGGTTATTATGATGAAGTTTAATAATATTGATAATTAATTTTGTTCTACTAGTGTCTATAATTAAATTCTACAACATATTTAAAGGTTTTAATATAAAATTTATTTATTTATTAAAACACATATATTAATATCTATTAGTCTAATTATTATTACATGTATAACAGTCTACACAATAAAAATAAAAAATCAATCATCTTAGAATATACGTGTCTTCATAAATATGATTCTAATTAAACAACTCTTCAAGTAATTTTTTACATTTGCATGAAAAATTATTCAAAATGGTCGCAGTGACGTAATTTCCGTCAATACTCATTCCTGTATTTTCATACTTTAAAATTATTTGCACTTAGTCTACGTAACATATGTCTAAAAGTTCACTTTTATCAGACATTTCTTTTATAAGATTGTTTATTGCCGTATATAACATTAAAATCAACAGTGCAGAAATATTGACCGTAAAAATTTTCTAAATTAAGAAATTCGAATCAGATGACGTTTCATCCATGACAAGAATTACCAAACAAATAATAAGCAAGAATCAGATAAAACATTCTTTCGATTATTATTATTGGATCAGTTGATTATTGAAAATTTCAGGTTAATGTGCGGCTATTAATCCTGTATGCATCAAGAAGAGTGGAAAAATGGAATACTTTTATAGAAAAGTTTTTGACGTGAAGGTAAGGATTTAATTTCACTCATGTAGCTATTAAATTTTTGTGGATATAAATTTGATCGATGGCGGCAACTAGTAGATCTAAATTAAATAGAGATATTAATTTTTTCAATGATTTTTATTCAAAATTTTCTATTTAATATTTATCTTAAACAGAAAAATCTCTCAGAACCATTAGGCTTAGTAATTTTCCAATTTGATAATTAACAAATGGACGCTAAAAATCTTATGGTTCCTTAGCATCTTAATTCGATTATTTAGTAAATTTAATAAAATTAAGTTAATTAAAAAATTTAAAAATTTCTATGAAATCAACAGAATTTTTATTGCCACAGAAATGAGCGTTTTCAGTTACCGTGGGATCAGAAAATTTTTAATTTCTATTGTAATAATAAAAATTTATCTTTTGGGCTGTTAATGGTCCAAATTTACCAGAAGGCTGTGAATTAGAGACTAGACGAAGTGCATATGATCGTCTGGAGCACGTTTAAAGAGCAGTTCCCAGTAGATTATACAACTGCTAGGTGATCAATATCATATTGAATACTTTTTAGATATTCAAAGTTCAAAGGATAGCTGTCTCAACACAACTGTATGATTGGTGCTGAAATGTGATAGTGAAAAGAGATTGGGAGTGAGAAGAAGAAACATGAACTTAAGAATGAAATGTCTAAATATAGGTTACATATATTGTGTGTGAATAAGTCTTTTGAAAAAAATAATGAATTCAGTGTGTGAAGAATGACATGGTTGGAATATGATTTGGAATGGAAGAGTGTAACAGCAAAAAGTGATGTGGATATACTGATGAATGACGTAAAAAAAGGATATCGGAATATAGTTTATGAATGATGGAATAATATGAATGAGATTGAAACTGGGGCTGTGATAGGTGTTTTGGTTGTTGATGTCATGATTGATGTATTCCTATGTAAATGTTATGCGAGATGACGAGAAAGAGAAGTTCTTGTTGGAATTGAAATGAACATGGATTTTAATGGCTGGAGAGTGATGTGGAGATTTTTATTATGAAATCCTATGATATTCGAGTGAATGACAATAGGTACAGTCTATGACAGAAAGGTTTTGATATCTACCGTAGGGGCTGTATTAGAGGAAACCAGGAGCTACATGTGACCCTAGCAATCTTCAGTGCAGTCCCATACAGATACAGTGGTGCTTCGCAATTCGACGTCCCGCAATTCGTCGGACTCGCAATTCGATATTTGATTGCGCCAACTCGCATTTCGCGGATTGGCGCATGCGCGTGTTTGAAATTGTGTGATATCATTTGCTATTTGTCAGTTCTTTTTGGGCTACGCTACATGTGACCCTAGCAATCTTCATTGCAGCCCCATACAGATACAGTGATGCCTCGCAATTCGACGTCCCGCAATTCGTCGGACTCGCAATTCGATATTTGATTGCGCCAACTCGCATTTCGCGGATTGGCGCATGCGCGTGTTTGAAATTGTGTGATATCATTTGCTATTTGTCAGTTCTTTTTGGGCTACTTTGGTGTTTGCCCTTGTTGTTTGTGTTAATTTTCAATTCTACATTTTTCAGAAAGTAAAAAATTAGTAATTATTATTATTTTTTGAGTGAAATGTAAGGATGGTTCAAAGAGAACTGACCAGAGGAATAATTCCGAAATTCTCGATTGAGCAAAGAGACGAAGAAAAAAATTAGATAAAGTGCAGAAAGGTAGAACAATTAAAATGTAACTAGAGTATGGCCTTTCTAGGACAACTCTGGCAATGTTTTGCAACAGATTATGGGTGCTAGGGTGTCTGCTGGAAGCCTTCATTCCAACATCCAAGAATTAATAAAGCAAAGAGACGAAGAAAAAAATTAGATAAAGTGCAGAAAGGTAGAACAATTAAAATGTAACTCGAGTATTGATGTTCCTACGACAACTGTGGCAATGTTTTGCAACAGATTATGGGTGCCAGGGTATCTGCTGGAAGCCTTCATTCCAACATCCAAGGATTAATAAATTGTGTGTTGTGTATAAAATAGTGTATTTTGTAATTTAGTGTGTTATACAATAGTAAAATACATATAATAAAGTAAATAATATAGTGTATCTCTCTCACCTTACCCGTTAGGTGAGTGGGATGAGGACCGATAACGAATTAATCCATTTTACATAGTCTTATATGAGAAATATTGTCCCGCAAAGACAGTTTCTCAATTCGACATTACTTTAGCGACGGATTAGTGTCGAATTGCGAGGCACCAGCAAAGACAGTTTCTCAATTCGACATTACTTCAGCGACGGATTAGTGTCGAATTGCGAGGCACCACTGTACAGTGGTGCCTCGCAATTTGACAGTTGAGTTTCGCATGCGCGTGCATGGATTTGTGTGATGTCATTTGTTATTTGCACGGTTATTTGTCAGTTCTTTTTAGGCTGCTTGATGTTTGTTCGTGTTGTTATTTTTGAATTCTGCGTTTTTCAGAAAATAAAAAATTTACGCATCCGTAGTTATTATTATTTTTTGAATGAAATTTAGAGATGAGTTCAAAGAAAACTGAACGGAAGAATAATTCAGAAAAGAAGAACTTGATTGAGCATAGAGAAGAAGAAAGAAATTGTAGATAAAATGCAGAAAAGTAAAATAATTACAGATGTAGATCAAGACTATGGCGTTATAGAAAAACTTGGCGAAGTTTTGCAACAGAGCGAGATTATAAGTGCTGGAGTGTCTGCTGGAGCACAAAAAATTTTTGACAAGAATAGATCTTTAATCAGTTAAGAGATGGAAAAGCAGCTTCTCACCTGGATTAGATAAAAAAAAAATAATAATAGATAAAGGGAGATCCAGTAACTCAGACAATGATCTATGAGAAGGCTAGGTTAATTTTCGAAAAATTATAGAAAACTCCAGAATAAACCTCAGATCAAATTGCGAAATTTAAAGCAAGTAGAGGCTGGTTTCATAGATTCAAAAGGTGGAACAGAATAAATAAGACTTTATTCCAACCTCCAAGGGCTAATAAATTGTGTATTGTGTATAAAATAGTGTATTCTGTAATTTAGCGTGTTATACAATAATAAAACACATGTAATAAAGTAAATAATATAGTGTATCTCACTTCACCCGTTAGGGGAGTGGCATGGGGACCGATAATGAATTAATCTATTTTACATAGTCCTATATGGGAAATATTGCCCCGTTATTCGACAGTTTCTCAATTCGACATTAGTTCTGCGACGGATTAGTGTCGAATTGGGAGGCACCACCTGTATAAGCATTTTTTAACAATCATGTACAGTATTTAACTTAATAATTAATTATTCGAGTTTCTCAATTCGACATTAGTTCTGCGACGGATTAGTGTCGAATTGCGAGGCACCACCTGTATAAGCATTTTTTAACAATCATGTACAGTATTTAACTTAATAATTAAGTAATCTGTTTACGAATTACGACAGTAATTAATACTGTTGTAATTCGTAAACAGGATATAACTGTAAAAAGCTTCGTTAATTTATAAAAGTCAGCCAGATGGCTACATTGTAAAGCATTAGCTTACCACATTCGAGAATCCGGATATCAAAGCTCTAGTTTTTTCATGCGAGGTCGGTCCGGGCCGGATCCGTTGAACCCATCCTTCAACTTTCCGGTTGACCTCATCATGAGTGTTGGTCAATCTATAGTAGGCTCTAAATTGGCCGCTGACAGATAAAGTATATTCAATGAGCTATATGGCTAATTCAGATAATAAAGTAAATAATTATATTAATTTATTGTTTTTATATTAATTTATCCCAACCAGTGTGACGCGAGATATTTTGGAAATAAGTCTTAAAATATACTTTTATCCCAATGGCGGAATTTAAAAGTTTTGGCCCTCCCGCAAAATATTATTCCGGCCTCTACCACAAAAAAGACCAATATCTTAAAATATACTTTTATCCCAGTGGCGAAACTTAAAAGTTTTGGCCCTCCCGCAAAATATTATTCCGGCCTCTACCACAAAAAAGACCAATTTTTATCTAGATATTTTTTATTAGAAAATAAGAAAAAAGAATAAAATTGCATCATCTAAAACACAATTGAAAATTATAAAAAGAAAATATATTTAAAATTCTTCCTCGTGGATTTTAAATTTGCAAAATCTCTAATCACATCTTTAATTTTCATATTTTTTGGTTACTACTGCTACCGCCGCACTACTCTGATTCAATGAATGTTTCACTCTTTTCATAGAGCATTTAATTTTTGTTGTATTATGTTGTTAATTTAAGAAAAGGGTAAAAAAGTATAGACAAAGAGAATTTTGGCTCCCTATAATTCCACCAGCATTGTGGGATCCAACGCATTATAGTTTCACCACTGTTTTATCCCCAAAATATATCGCGGCACTTTAGTGATACATCGGTTGGGAAACACTGATTTATTATGTACTTTATTTAAAGAATGTACAATAATTTATTCAAATTTTATTTTCGTATAAAGCAACTATTCTTACAAAGTGTAAATAACTGATATGAATATTTTGGTATGGCCATCTCAACATTGTTTTGTTCTTTAATGCAGCCTTTTAGTATTACTGTCTTTAATTGCCATTTCGTAAACTCAGTTCTTACTGAGTTTGACAGTCCTACTGTAATCACTTATACTAAAAATTTAGGCCACATACTTATTCTATGTTATCCATTCATTGTAATATTGTAGCCTAACTTAGTATATAATTTATTTTCCGTATATTATTTTATTGAATAAACGATGCTGTTGTCTTCTCTTTCCTTCTCAAGTGGCCTATCACACTTCATCTGATAGGATCTTTTAACTTTTCTCTCACTCTCTTTTCATCTTCTCTCCTCCTTTCCATTTCCAAGTTAAACCAATGAGTACAGCCTTCCCTTTCTTTGTCTTAAAGTCCTATTGTAGTTTTTTTTTGTATTTAAGCAAACCTGAGTTTCATGACGTGTTTAGATTTCCATTACATTTGTATTGCGTATATCAAGTTCCTCAGATGCAAAATCAGTAAATAATTTATTAATAATATTTATTCATCTAATGTATATATTGAATATAACATGTAATATCTATAAAATGTAAAGACTTATACAAAAATCTTCCGGAATATCACAATACTTATCGTATAATGATTAGGCTATAGCAAATTTTTAAGTGAAGAAGAAAAATCATTGGAAATATATCCAACCACCTGGAGTTAATTTTAAAGAATATGCTAATTGTGATGACATTTAATATTATTTGAAATACAATCTGTAGATGAAATGTTGGATGAAAATTTAGAAGAACTACAAAGGAAATTGAAGATGAAAGTATTCATGAAGTTCAAGAAATGTTTTTTGAAGCGCTTAAGGAATTGAATCAGTAAGAAATTATTTATTGCAAAATTATATAAGTAAAAATGTCATTATAAAATATAATGAAATAATAAATAAGCTTTATAAAACTAGAACATCCAAAAAGAAACAACAAACAATAAAAAATGAGTGAAAAATAAAGTGTGTAAAAATACCTAAATCAATATTATGAACTACAAATGAGCTTTATAATTTAATATGAGTTTCTTTTATATATTCATTAAATATTTTATAACTTATTTGTTAAATAAATATAAATACAGTATGTTGTTTATTAAATATTTAAATATTAAATAAAAGACTCATTAAAAATTTGAACACATTTCCTTGATTTTACATTTTCCTCAATTTTACATACTATTTCTTTCAGTCCCAGAAAAACATAAAATATAGGTTTAACTTATATGCAATAGAAAAATCAACAAAAATGAAATATTTAATTTTAGTGTTAAAGTAAATAGAGAATATAATAATTTGAATAAAGATTAAATTTGTAAAAAAAAATATATCAATAATCAGATTTTATTTTTATTTTATTACATTATCGCAAACATAAAGTAATATTTTTCTGTTTATTGCCATCATGATTTGATAAAATATCTCTGTTACAAGGAACATTTCCGTCATATTTGATAAACTGAATTCTTTAGTGTATCTGCATGACTTTATCATATTCTTTAGTATATTTGTATCTGTATCATATATACGAATTTGAATTTAATTTAATGATAATATATGAATAATATTTCTTGACATTCCAGGAACATCTTTTCTCTTATTACGTCAGCAATATTAATCTCATATCGATCATTTTCAATATAGTTTGTATTCAAGTGGATTTTATTCATACAGATTACTTACGTATTATCGTATAATAAAGAGGACAAGACAGATATAATAACAGTTAATTTTTAACAAATTTGCTGTTAAATAAATCCAAATAATATGCAATGCAATGCTCAAATTTCATTTAAATCGGTAATTTTTTTATGCAAGATATTGTGTCATATCTGTAAACATTTATTTTGTTATTACGTCAGTAATATTGAGTTCTATCAATAAGCTTTGAACTTTATTATATTCTTAGTTTTCATCTAAACTTCATTCAAATTGAATAAAGGAATATTTTTATGCAAGATATTGTGTCATATCTGTAAACATTTATTCTGTTATTACGTCAGTAATATTGAGTTCTATCAATAAGCTTTGCACTTTATTATATTCTTAGTTTTCATCTAAACTTCATTCAAATTGAATAAAGGAATATTTATGTATAAATGTATATCGTAATATCATACAAATCTATTTTTATATGCTGTATTTATAGTAATATTTTGTTTCATTCTGAAATGGAAAAAGTAAATAAAAATCATAAATTTATTTAATAAAAGGTTTAATGCATATGGAACAATTCTTTAAATATAGTATTTAATTAACTAATTAGTTAAGAAATGAGATGGTTTTTATTAATAGATTTAAATATTACGTATAAACCGGTTGCTAAGTAAAAAAAAAGAATATCTTGATTTAAACATCCAATCAGAAACGGAGAGACTTCGTTTTATTGAGAACTATAACTTGACTGATTACTATCTCAGTTTATATTCAGAAAGAATATAACGGAAGAAACGAAACTTTCAGTTGTTAAAGGTAAACTATTTTTATCTGTACTTTGTTTGATATTAAAATAATTTTCATTACTTTTAAAATAAGTAAATTAAAAATTCATTTAAATTAATAAGTAAACTTACATCAAATTTACGATTGCAGACTATTTTAATATAAAATATGTTTTTATAGAATTTATAAATATTTATTTTTATCATCTTTAAGTAAAATAACATATGTATTTAATACTTTTACTATAGAGCATGTTATATTGTAATCCTTTCTTTTTTCATTAAAGAAATATTATAAAAATATTGTTTTTGTATAACAATTTTTTAGAGAAAAATAATGCTTTAGTTAGAATTAATTTCTTTAGAAAAATTTAGTTCATCGTATATTTTTAGTCGATCAATTTTTTCTATAGATTTTTTTTTCTTAATTTAAATATTGAAGTAATGCTGATGTTATAGTCATGTAAATACTCTTAATAAAAAATAGAATGAAATATTTATGTTTAAAAATAATATAAATATTTCACTTTAATTAATCATTAAGTGAAATAACTTATAATAAAATTAGTTATTAAGATATCAATTATTCAGATCTGCAATAATTAGCATGGATAGCCTTATTGGCGAATCCAAAGCTCAAAGAAATTTTATTTATCATCATATATTTAATAATATATTCATTGGTAAATAATTTAATAGCAAAATTTGATTATTCCAATTCATTTTATAAATCAATTACAATATGCATTAATTATTTAATTGGAATAATTAGAAAAACTTTGAGTCTAATTTTAATTATAATAAATATAATGAGGAATTAATGTTCTTAATCAGTTAAATATTATGAGAAAAGGAAAAGGAAAATTTTAAACAAACTATGTCAATAGTACAGGTTTTTTTATAGGAAATACTGTAAGTAATAAATTTAGTCAAAAGTACAGTGGGTGATCGGTTAACGAACAGTTCGGATAACGAACACTTTTTCGAAAGATTTTTATGTTCGGTTAACGAACACATGTTCGGATAACAACACCTCTCAGAACTGTGGGACACTCAAACTGACGGAAAGACAGGTCAGCCAGATGGCTACGTGGTAAAGCTGTGGCTTACCATTCTGGAGGATCCAGGGGTCCCACTCCTCCAATTTTTCTGGAGGGATCCGGGCCCGGCCCGTTGAAACCCATCCTTCAATCTTCCTGTTGACCCCATCATGGGTGTTGGTAAGCCTGTAATGATGGCGGCTCTATAAGTGGCCGCCGCCAGATAAAAATATTCCATGAGGATATTTCGGCTTAACTAACCTAACGGAATGACAGGCTTAGGCCTTGAGCGTTCGTGGACTTATAGGCAAGGATGGAAGAACAGTAGTTTTTCTCGAATAAAATGAACTCGGAGACAACGTAAAAGAAATCAAAGATTTATTAAAGAAGGTAAGAGAGAAATCAATCTGTAGTTTGAAGTCCCATAAAATTTTTGCATTTTGATTCTCAATGACTTTTTCAATGTTATGATTGAACCAGTATTTATTGGCTTTGAAGTTGAGTTTCTTGCACATATGCCAGTGTATCATTTAGCTACTCTGTCATGACGTTGTTTATAGTCAGTCTGAGCAATCTTACTGCATCCACTGAGAATATGGTCAATTGTTTCATTATTATTATTATTATTATTATAAAACAACTGCACACACACTTCATACTGATGAATTTATTATTTGAAATTATTTATTTATTTATATTTAATTATTTTTGAAATATGTTAAGAAAACAACAACTGCGCACACACTTCATACTGAATGAATTTATTATTTGAAATTATTTATTTATTTATATTTAATTATTTTTGAAATATGTTATTTTAAACAGTTTGTAATAAAAAGTAATTATTGTCATAAATAAAGAACGATTGTTATAAAATTAGTATAAATCTTTCCCTTGTGTCCAACTTTTTATCGATTTGAACCTATTTTTCCATAACACTTTTTTTTGGCCTGCCAAGTATTTTGGAATTTACAATTTGCCACCTATGCAAAACTTTGGGAACATAATTTATACGCTTTATTGGGACAACTTTTCCCTTAATTGGAACAGTAGCAGAAAAGGAATTTAGCAATTTTTGACATATATTAGGGATTTTGCAAAAGTACATCAATGTTACATATTATTTGACAACACTAGCGTGATGCAAATCAGTTATCTATCATCATGCATCTGCTTAAGAATCTACTGTTACTCTATACCGTACATAGCGATATTCATTTATAATATCAATTTTATTTAAAATTTTTAAATCTTTGCCAAGATGCCAAGACATGATTTTACACTTTCAAGTTTGCTTTACTGGATAAAATTAAAAGCCAGCCATTTAATACAAGCCATTGTAGACTTGCTGATATAACTGGATTATCAAAATCTACCATAGCATCTCTCTTACAACAAAATCAACTGCATGAGGAATGGGCATTACAGAAAGAAATTCCAGGAACCATAAGAAAGCATGATGGAAAGGATCCAGAAGTCGAAGAATATTAGATCAAATGGTTTTCTATAGTTTGCGGGCGAGGCGTGAATATCAGCAGCCCAGTGTTGAAGACAGAGTCAGAGATCATTAAAAAGCTAATAATTAGGTACCTATTTTAATGCTTTATTAAAATAGATACCTAATTATTATTTTTTACCTACTTATTACATATTTTAGGATTTATTATTAGTTCGTTTAATTGGGGCAGCCACTTAATTGGGTTAATACATTTAAAAGAAATCAATGACAGTTTAGCCAGATAACAGTTCCTTAAAATAGTTTGAGGAACAGTTTTGGCTATATAAGTCATTTAGGATTTTTTTTTATCCAATACCATACAAATATATAGAATAATTACATCATTTAAACAAATCGAATGTTCTAATTAACTTTCAAACTAGAACTAAAATTATTTGTTTCTTGTATTATAATTCTCATTGAAGCTTCACATTAATGACAATGACTTATAAATTATTATTTTTTTATTGAGTTTTATGCACTTAAATTATTTTTATCTTGTACATTTTTCTTTATAGTCATCATGATGATTAGTTTATGAAATATTACTATATACTCTTCTGTCCAATTTGCATGTACATTAGAGTGGAATTTAATATACAGCTGTTCGGTCTTCATAACAACACTGTTTGTTAATTTATGTTTCGAAAGCTTACAAATCTTTGCCATAAATTAAGCAATGATTATTTATTTCTAAAATATTTTAAAAAAGTAACTGCTTCACATCGAAAATGAATAATGAACTAAGACTTATTTTTCTATAACAATTCTGACAACTCTTTCAATTCTTTTCTATCATTCTGAGAGTGATATTAATATCAACCAGAGCAAATATGTATTTTATGAATAAATATTTTTAAAAAGTAACTGCTCCACATTGAAAATGAATAATGAACTAAGACTTGTTTTTCTATAACAGTTCTGACAACTCTTTTCTATCATTCTGAGAGTGATATTAATATCAACCAGAGCAAATATGTATTTTATGAAAATGAGCCGTGGCTACGAGTATCATTATTTTATCTCAACTTTTTGTCGTCATCTCGTTGATTGTTACTTTTATTAAACCAAAAACTAGGAAGGCAAATATCAATTTTTCAAATACCATATCTACCCATTTTCGTTACGAGATAGTGGCCATCGCTTATTTTAAATTTAGATTTTAAGAAATCAAAGGAAAGGATCAATTAATATGTCTGTTATAGGTAGATTCAGAGAAAATTTGGCTTTCCGAAATTCTCGTTTTTAAAATTGTTAACAAAATTTAAAAATTAGAACAAATGTACCAATTGAAATTTCGTTTGAACATAATAAAATTGCAATTAAAAACATCTAATATATATTAAAGTACAGCGCTAAGAAATAGATATAGAAACTTTTGTTGATGTTGTTAGCCTTATTTTCTTATCGTCAACCAAATAACTGCATCGAAATTTTATTAAATATCCTAATTTCGTTATACTGTATTGGGCTTATGTCTTTTATAAAAGAAACAATATTCAAACAATAATTCTTTCAGAAAAATAGTTAGCAATTTAAATGTGCTCTTTATTTTGGCTTTATAGGGCTGAAACTTTCAAATTTTCTTCTTGAATAGCATAAAGAACATTTCAATTTGATTGAAATCAGTTGAATGATGCACTGTAGAGGTAGTGAAGAAAAATTTTTTGCGCTGTTTTCGTATTTGCCAGTTGAATTTTGCTAGAAATGTTTTCTGTAATAAGATAATCGTTAATGTCTCTCGTCGCTGTTTTCATATTGCCAGTTGAATTTTGCTAGAAATGTTTTCTGTAATAAGATAATCGTTAATGTCTCTCGATATATAGAGTCAATCTATTTAATATAATTCCCACTTGTATTTTGCTGTCACCATAATATTTCCATACATCATTGTCCTTTTTTTAGCTTCATTGGCAACACAAAATAAGCAAACTATGAATAAGTCCTATTAACATTTTCATTCTAAGTTTGTGATTGTTTTTCTACTCTTCCATTTATGTTTATACTGTTTTTTTCTTTATTTGTATTTCTCCGTTTTGCATCTCAATATCATCGTTATCCAGCACAAACATATCTAAACAATTTCACTCTCGTACGCATTTGCTGACATATATATTCACATAATTATTTTATTATACCATCAAAATCCATCTATTGGATTCTGAATACTATGGACAATAGGGATCCTTAAGATGGATCCATTTTTTGAAATGATCTCGCAAGTGAAAAGCTGATATCCAACTGTCTATTCATCTCTCTATTTGTATTTCTCCGTTTTGCATCTCAATATCATCGTCATCCAGCACAAAACATATCTAAACAATTTCACTCTACTACGCATATGCTGACATATATATTCACATAATTATTTTATTATACCATCTAAATCCATCTATTGGATTCTGAATACTATGGACAACAGGGATCCTTAAAATGGATCCATTTTTTGAAATGATCTCGCAAGTGAAAAGCTGATATCCAACTGTCTATTCAGCAAATGGATGTCATAGAATAGTATGTAGATTTTGTAAGTAATATAAAAAATTGCTTACAAAACTTACAAAATGGCAATTTGACATAGTGTTTTAATTTAGATTCTTTATAAACTGGAAATATGGAGAAGAAATTGACAAGCATTTAGGAATTTTTGCGCCTTCTATTTAGTACTTTTGTCAATGTTACTTCTCAATATAGAGGTATATTTAGGTGTTAATCTTGGTATCTATTAAATGTAATAAATCCCATGAAAATTTATTATATTTAATAGATATCGAGATATAATATCAAAACAATTTTAAACCCTTAATTCTGAAAATAACAATTGCACAGCCAAGTTTAAAAAATTAAATATATAAAAATGCTATCAGTATATTTTCTGTAATTCATATTTTTATAAATAAATTACATATGATAGTTTTATTAATTATGCAATAGAAACTGAAAAAGTTCTCAGATTATTATTTAATAACTTAATTTGTAAGCATCCAAATAAGTATTTTTGATAGATTGCTGCAAAAATATGTAAAACCGATAAATATCCTTATCCATTGAATTATTGCTTCCAAAAAATAATAATACTCGAAAGATTTTATTCAGGAATGCTTCTTCAGCTTGTTGCAGCAGCTGAGGAAGACACCAAGTGCGTTGAAAATGTTCCTGAATAAAATCTTTTGACTGCTAAAACGATAAATATCCTTATCCATTGAATTATTGCTTCCAAAAAAATAATAATACTCAAAAGCCCTTTAGCAGTCGAAAGATTTTATTCAGGAATGCTTCCTCAGCTTGTTGCAGCAGCTGAGGAAGACGCCAAGTGCGTTGAAAATGTTCCTGAATAAAATCTTTTGACTGCTAAAGGGCTTTTGAGTATTATTTTTTGGTTTGTGGTTAGTGCAGTCTCATTGAACTCTTTTTATTGCTTCCATCAAAATGAAACTGTTGTCATCATTAAATTTCTATTTAAAATATTCTTAAATCAGAATATAAGAAGAACAGGCAAATAATTATTTGATATTTTTCACAGCAATCATTAGCTTTGATTACACACTGGTGTAGTATCTCGGATTGATCTTTTTCTCTCACTTTAAATCACCTAAAATATTACGAAAACTTGAATAACTCTGTTAATGTAAATAATATAAAATTCTGCCTTAAATAAATATTTAATAGGTATAGTTGAACTGAATCAAATAGTATGTTACAGCTAAGCACACAAACTATTGCATCATCTTTCACAGCACAGTAAGTTGTAGTATCTTTATTGTGAAGCAAAGTTTGCAAGTTATAGAATATTGAGATGAATTGCAATTTGCTGAAATAGTGAATAATTATGTAATATTTTGTAAAACATAAGGAAATAAAATTTGCTGTTATTTTTTAATCTTCATTCATTAACGAGTAGTACACTAATTTGCAGTGTTATGGAAAACTTCATAATTGCATCATCTCATTTTGCAACTGTAATTTTTGGGAATGTGTATGATGCAAATTAAGACTGACCTTTTAAGTCGATAATGAAACATTTGATATGGAAGAACATATAATTCTTTTAATGATTTGATTCACTATCACTTTAGAGAAAACAAAGATCAGAAGAAGAATGAGCATTTATACTTAACTATTTCTGTAGATTTAATATAGAGTGTTTTCTCTAAAGATCAGAAGAAGAATGAGCATTTATACTTAACTATTTCTGTAGATTTAATATAGAGTAGCAATTCTTAACTTTTTGTGATGTCCTCTCAGGGATCCTGAAGGGTTGTAAATTATGAACTTTAAATAAACACACTCCTATCATGATGATATTTCTCTCCCCTCTCTCCAAATTTGAAGACCCTTGGTGAGCAATTTAGATGTATTTTAAAGTTTTAATCTTGAGCTAAATATTTTGTTGTTCAACAAAGATTTAACTCAAGATTAAATATGGTCTGTGAAGTTGAAAGTCTGCAGTAAAGATAAGCTTAAGAACTGCTGATATAGAGTTTTCTTTATCCAAAATTAGAATAGCCTGTTCAAGGGGTCTTTTAAATATTCTCTAGTTTTCTAATAATAAAGTAACAATTTTGCTTTGTTCTTAAATTATATATGAAGATTGAAAATCAAATTTGTGAAAAATATTATTCCTGGTGCAAGTGTTTTTGTGCTAGTTATATTTTTAGATGGAATTTTTAGTAATGTCCGTCCAGCTTATCCGCGACCATCGACGCCAAGTACACGTGCGCTAACTGAACGAGTCCAGTGACAAAATAGGGATGACAGCTTTGCACATGGATGTTTTCAAACGCAAAAACTGAAGTTGAATGGAAGTTTATTGTAATGTCGAATGCTAAATGATTAGTACAATAAACTTCCATTCAACTTCAGTTATGTCGAATGCTAAATGATTAGTTTCGATGTTGGAAATAATATTAAGTTCTATTAAATATGCTAATAAAATATAATCATTATATACATCCAGAATCCCTTTCGTGTTTGGAATCATCCACCTTAGCTAGGCACGGCTTTCGTGGACGGATACCACCGTTTTTAGATGGCTAAAACTTAGTCACTACTGTACAAGTAATGCAACTGTTGATTGACTGTGTAACAGTCAATCAATTTGAATAGTTATATAGTTATCTTTTTGTGTGTCACCATTTAGCAATAGTGTTACAAGATAACACTAACTAGGAGTCTTCTACAATAGAATGTTGGAAGTAATATTATATTAAGTTCTATTAAATATGCTAATAAAATATAATCATTATATACATCCGGAATCCCTTTCGCGTTTGGAATCATTCACCTTAGCTAGGCACGGCTTTCGTGGACGGATACCACCTTTTTTTAGATGGCTAAAACTTAGTCACTACTGTAATGCAACTGTTGATTGACTGTGTAACAATCAATTTGAATAGTTATATAGTCTATCTTTTTTTTGTGTCACCATTTAGCAATAGTGTTACAAGATAACACTAACTAGGAGTCTTCTACAATAAAAATATTAACTTTGTCCAATATAACTTTTCAGTATAGTAATATTCAATTGATAAAAAAGAAAAATTGCACAGTGATAATTAGTTTTTTATTAGTTTAAAATATTGCAGTTAAGTATTTTAATTAAAAATTGCAGACAAATAATAATGAATTAGGTATCTCCATGTGTTTTTGAGTTTAGTATTAATAATTTAATTATTATTATTCTCACACTACAATAATTATGAAATTAGCAATCAGTTTTGTTTCCAAAGTTATTTTACTCCACTTACTATTATTGCAGATAAAATTATCATAAAAATCTACGAAATACTGACCCCAGTTTATGAGAATAAAGAATTTCTGAAAAATGCTTGTAAATAACATTTAAATAATTATTGATCATCACTAAAAAAAAAAATTATAATGATAAAACATTGCAGTTAAGTATTTTAATTAAAAATTGCAGACAAATAATAATGAATTAGGTATCTCCATGTGTTTTTGAGTTTAGTATTAATAATTTAATTATTATTATTCTCACACTACAATAATTATGAAATTAGCAATCAGTTTTGTTTCCAAAGTTATTTTACTCCACTTACTATTATTGCAGATAAAATTATCATAAAAATCTACGAAATACTGACCCCAGTTTACGAGAATAAAGAATTTCTGAAAAATGCTTGTAAATAACATTTAAATAATTATTGATCATCACTAAAAAAAAATTATAATGCCAACTGATTTTAACGAAACTTATCAAAATATCATTCGATTACTTAAATGACGACAAAATAAATTTATAATTAATGCTAATTGTTATAAATATCCTAAATAATGAAGTTTCTTTTTAGAAAATCTTTAATGAAGAGACCTGTTGTCAACATAAAAGCATTATGAAGACTTCTATTTGTGTAACTAGTAAAATTGTCATTTTATACCTGGAGCATCCAGGTCATATACCTCATATGCTTTTAACGAAATCTGCAGATTTCATTCAAGATATCACATGGTAAAGCAGTCACAACTTTAGATCCCACATTCAATTCCTAGTCCTATATCTCCAGATTTTTAGAAGAGTCCAGGCCATGACTTCAGCCCCATTCTTCAAGATATCACATGGTAAAGCAGTCACAATTTTAGATCCCACATTCAATTCCTAGTCCTATATCTCCAGATTTTTAGAAGAGTCCAGGCCTGGCTTGATGAATTTCATCAGGAGTTTGAGTGGCCCATAATGGCACTGAAAACTCTGCTACTTGGTAACTATTGATTGAAAGGCAATGCAAAATTGCATAAACAGGGACTTCTGTAATGGCACCATTTAAGGCTGGTTTATAATCAGACTTCAGCATGGAGTTCCATTCGGTTCGCCACGTTTGGTTGGCATTAGTGCTGGACTATGAACTGTCAGCATCTTTAGCTGACTTTTGACACTGAATTCCCATCATTCCCCAAAGTACCGAGATTGTGCAGTGTTCTTTTCGTTTATAAAATCCCATAACGAAAAGTTATGCTTCTATTTTGCTTCTTCGAAAATTAAAGAAAAAAACAAGTTATGCCTTTGATGTCAGTGAAAAATTTACCTAATATTTTGCTAGCAATGCCCCTGCATTGCAATGGCAAAATGATATTAATAGAAATTGATTCCTTGTAATGTTTAAAAATGTATGAAATTAAAAAAAAAACTTCTTTAAAGTTTTAAAATCAAGTGTTCTTGTTACTTTGTAATTAATTTTCAGCCATTAAAAAATTCTTTTATAAATAAATAAACTTTATTAATGGTTTCAATAAATTTCTGTATATCGCAATCAAACATTAAAATTCCCTCCATGTTTGTTCTTTGCAAAGGATTATAGTATAGTGCCTTTCAACTCCCAACTCCAAAGTAGAAAAACTTTCAACTCTCGACAGCGGCTGGCATTGGTGCCAACTGGAGTTTGACTATAAACCATGACGCCAGCTAGCAACCTTATAACTCCACGCTAGAGTCGGACTATAAACCAGCCTTTAGTGTTTGGTTAGAAAAAGGCATTTCTTTCTTCTGTTTTTGTGTCTCTCCAGAAGTTGATACCTGTAATTGTTTAACAATTTTATGAAGTATTTTTCATAAGAAAACATTAAAGAAAATAATTCATTATGAACATTGATCAAAAAGAAATATATATAATATGGTATCAAATGTTTCATTCACAACAAAACAAAGAGGACATAACCATTTGAATTCAATGAAAATGCCATGCCATTTCATAATGATTTTGATTAGCTTTCTATGAACATTGTCTATTGAATGGCCACGTGATAAAGCATTAGCTTGCACAAAGATCTAGGCTCAATTCCACATCCCATACAACAAATTTTTTCCAGGTTAGATTCAGCCTCGAATCTACAAATCCTATTTCTTATGGTACAACCAACCTCATCAAGAGGTTTCCTAGATTACTTGATTAAATGCACTATTGTTTCAATCATCATGAAAGAAAACCATTTACCATTTGAAATATATAAATGAAGGTTCGTGATGGTGATGATATTGGCTTAATCAACTTTTGAAACATTCACTCGTAAATCTCTCATAAAAACGTGATAAAGCTTTATCAAATTTTCGGTAAAATCATTCTCTCGTAAACAAAAGTTGATCTGTATATTCTTTCCGTTTTCTTTTTAACATCTATAAATAAATTATTATTATTTAGACAGACGTGAAATTGAATTTTATTCATTTCCAGATCTATTTCATTACCTGTATAAAAAGATCTGGGCATTCTTTTGCTTCGTGTTGTTCTATTTTGTTATACTGGATCGTTCTCAATTAACTATATTAATTTCTTGTATATGGACCTTCCGTTCTGTTCATTTTTTGATTAGTATAAATTTTTGTAAACAAGTATCATAATAGACTTATTCTGACAAAATTTTAAAAAACATATTATGTTTATTAAAATGAACAAATTTATTTTAGTACATTTAAAAAAAAAAAAATAGTTCATGTTATATATGATAATTATATAATTAATGCAAATAATATATTAATATCAATAAAATATTATGGTGATTAACATTATCACAAATTCAACACTTGAAACCATATTTGAAAATAAGTAAAAGTTTATTATAATAATACAGGGGGAAAAATGATGATAAATTTTTTTTTCAACCACATCTTTTACAGAACATCCCAACAAAATTTTGAAATTTGCAATTTACCCAGTCAGGATTAACAATTTTATTAAATGTTTCTAATCTTTTAAAACTAACCTTTCTGAAAGTGTAAACATGCTGAACAATATTGTTTTTCCAATTAAGCTAGAGCAACAGTAAAATTATGCACAAACCTTCTTGCATAATTTTACCAAATATTAATTTTCATTATAGTTTTGTGACTACTGTTTTTACAGTAAAAATGGCATTACATAATTGAAAAATAATTTATCTAACACACACACATTTAGAAATATTTAAAAAAAATGAAAACTGACAACTCTCGTTCTACTGGTCTTCTGTACAAGCAAAAATGCTCTAACCGAAGGTGATCTTTTATTCCCTCTCGTGCACAAAAATTTTGCATTAGTTACAAAAGTTATCATCTACAGATGCAACATACTCTATATTTCTAGAAAAAATTTGTTTAAATGTTCTTAATTGGTTAAAAATCCAAGTTTGAATAATAATATACACCAAATAAACTTATTTGTATACAAATACAATATATGCTGCTCAATAATGCAGCAAAATTAATAAATTCATTAATTTACATCAAGAAAATTTTACATTTGTTGTGTAGAATTACCGTTCCATGTATTGTTTTCGTCGTCATCTGCTTGTCGATTGGTCAGACGGTAAACATTTCCTTCCTGATAGATGTTTCTAGGAGTCCTCTGTTTCCTTTCGTTTTCTGTGCTGTTTCAAAAACATTGACATGAAAATATAACTTGGTAATTTCAGGGAACTAATATGAAAGTTGTCTTTACCCCTTCTTGTTTTCTTGAGAGTTCACATTACTTCGTCTTGCCACGTCTTCGGAATTATCGGCCGAACTGTTAGAGGGAGAGAAAAAGTTGATAACGTAACTCCATATCACCATTATGGGAGCAAAAATATCCCAGAGAAAAGAAAAATAATTATTGCTAGGACTTGATGTTCTCATAGCTTTGACCTGAAAAAAAAACAAGAATTATTAGAAACATATATAAAAAAAATTTGAAATTTATGAAAGCAATCTTACAGGTAGTACAAGTAAAGTAGCAGATGGCGTGAGTTGTAAATCTCTTAACGTCTGAGAATAATCATTTCTGGAGAATTCTCTTCTTGGAAAATTAGTAGACAACACAAAATCTGAACTACTAAGACTTCCGTTGGGCATATTCTAAAATTTATAGTGAAAAATAACTGGATTTACTTGCATTTTTATTTATATATTTTCTTTCAATAATCTTAATAAAATTTCACCTCTACAACAAATTGTTGAACATCTCTTAATGTGGCATCAGCTGGAAACCGGTGGACGAGCGACGATCCATCTGATAATCGAAACTGAATGTTTGCAAACTGGCTGTTAAAAATAAATTAAGTTTTTAATAAAATGAATCCCAGCAAATTTGTGAACAATTATTATTAAAGTATTCATTTATTATCATCATCATCACATACAATTATTATTGTTAAAAGAATCTTGAATTTTTGATTTATAAACTGTGCATTATTTCATAGCTTTACACATAAATTGGATTATGTAGGATTATATAGGATGTTTAAAATGGAAAAAAATTTGGATGAAAGTACAATTTAACAATACAATTATATTGTATACAACATTTTTCTAGTATCATTAGCTGATGATTAGAAATACATTTGGATTAAAATTAAAATTTTAAAGAATCGGATAAATACACTCAAATCTGTTTTTGTGTGGTATGTATAAAAAAATTCCATCAAATGCATATGACAAATAAAAATTAATTAAAAAAAATGCACAAAAACGGACTGTATAAAAACAGGTTTGAGTGTAGTCCTGTTAAAATTAAACATTTATTGGTTGGACTAATGTGCTTGGAACAGTTTATACACAATCTCTAATGGCATATAACTACATGGAATCAATAATAACTAAGCATATCAAAGTTAACTTTATTTAATATGATTCTTAAATAATAATATTATATAGCAAATTAAGGATAGTTTTATCTTTAATGTACAGTCTAACAATCTGAATATAAAATCTGAAATTCAGTAGCTTAACAAAATAGATGAGTACTATACTGTATATCATCATTAATTTTAAAAGCAAGAATCGTGTGATCATGATAAGCCAATGAGAGTACTCAGTTACCAAATGTTGCTACCATTGTAACCAGTTATGCTTATCACATTTTAATCCAATGACATTGCTCAAACAACATTATTTGTTCAAGCTTATGCTTAAATATCTTTCTTTCCCTATTAATTGTGAATAATTCTTTTCACCAAATGTGAATAGTTTGAATTTATTTTGTCATATTGTATATTATTCATAAATAAGCAGATTATAACAGACTCTACTATATACAATTAGTTTACTAAAGATTTTAATTTATATCTAAAGAATTAGTTTGATGATAATTTTTCACAAAATATCAAAAATAATATCTATTAAAATTAATTCAATCTGCAAACAGGCAGTAGAATTAAAGCATTTCTTAATATTTCTTCATTTTAAATATTAAGAAAATATGAAACCTAGTTAGCTAATACATTTAATAATTATAATAGTACATTTATGAAGAATTAGCATTGTTGTAAATAACTTTTTTAGGTCCTATCATATATAATCATAAAAAATCATTAATTTTACATTGCCAGCAATGTTTTTATGGTTTATTAATATTGAGCAGTGTATAGTTGAAGATGTCTTTATGTTTTCTTTTAATTTTACATTGCCAGCAATGTTTTTATGGTTTATTAATACTGAGCAGTGTATAGTTGAAGATGTCTTTATGTTTTCATTGACATTAATGTGTGTTCTGCAGAGGCTTCCACATTAGGTCTCAACAGGTAAAACAATTTTAACTTTGTATAGCACTCTCCATAATCCTGTAAACAATATAGGGATTTTGACCAGGATACCCTTCAGAGAATAGGGCATTTCGGGATCATAATTTAATATATGTATTTAAATCTCTTCGGACATATTATTGCCATAGTAATATTGGCATCAGGATGACATCATAGTTTCATAGACATCATCCACTGTTTTATTGCAGTGATGATGTCCCAAAATGTTACCAGTATGTAACATCATTATGATGGCATTCATAGCTAAATGTGTGTTCTGCAGAGGCTTCCACATTAGGTCTCAACAGGTAAAACAATTTTAACTTTGTATAGCACTCTCCATAATCCTGTGAACAATATAGGGATTTTGACCAGGATACCCTTCAGAGAATAGGGCATTTCGGGATCATAATTTAATATATGTATTTAAATCTCTTCGGACATATTATTGCCATAGTAATATTGGCATCAGGATGACATCATAGTTTCATAGACATCATCACTGCAATAAAACAGTGGATGATGTCCCAAAATGTTACCAGTATGTAACATCATTATGATGGCATTCATAGCTAAATCATAAAGTTCTGATGAATGATGTCCCAAAATGTCACTAGTGTACAACATTATTATGACTTAGCTATGAATGTTGTCATTAAAATTCTAGAATACAATGTAACAATGAATAATGTTCTAAACATTACTAATACATGATGTCATTATGATTAGCAATGAGTGATATCACTGAAATTCTGATGTTCAAATGGATGATGTCACTATGACCATCACTGCATTAAAAAGTTTGATTTTTCCAGTTATCAAAGACTCAAACTATGAATGTTGTCATTAAAATTCTAGCATACAATGTAACAATGAATAATGTTCTAAACATTGCTAATCATAATGACATCATGTATTGGTAATGAGTGATATCACTGAAATTCTGATGTTCAAATGGATAATGTCACTATGACCATCACTGCATTAAAAAGTTTGATTTTTCCAGTTATCAAAGACTCATAAAATCTGTAACTAACATCTCTCTACAAATGATATGCAATTAATTTAGCAATTTGTCAAAATTATTTTAACAAATGAATAGTATACTGACTAGTATCTCATATATGCAATGTGTTTTTCTTTCATTTTAGGGTTGTTAAGTATAAATACCCTGAATTAATTTCTACTTCAGGAATTATCATATTCTGATTTTGACCAAAATGAAACTTATTCTACAAATTTCATAAAAATAACCCCAGTGTGTTTTTCTTTCATTTTATGGTTGTTAGGTATAAATACCCTGAATTAATTTCTACTTCAGGAATCATCATATTCTGATTTTGACCAAAATGAAACTTATTCTACAAATTTCATAAAAATAACCCAAACAAAAGACATTGTGAAAATCTGCCTGCGAGTACAGAACAATGAAGATACAGAAATTTAGATATCACAAATTTTGAGAAACCAAACTAATTGAAAAATAAAAATGAAGTTTGATGATAATTTTATTGATAAGTGCTTTTTGCTAATACATATTATATATAAAATAATTCTTAAATTTTTTTAAAATTAGAAATATAATAAAATTTAAAGTACATATTATTTAACTGTGCATAAAACCAAAAATCACCCAACCTAAATCACATTTTTCCTAAAGAATCAATTAACTTTTATCATCAGAAATGCTAATATAAAAACAGAGTATAATTTTTTTAATCATTCATTTTATTTAAACTGTCCTTATGTGTCATGATACTGTACAATAAATGAGAATTAATTGAATGAGCATTTAGTAAAAACTTATTCCTTACTTATTCCTTAAAGATAAACAGAAAATTGTAAAAAGTATTAAGATTTTAAAAATAAATGATTTGTGTTTATAAATTGTGAGATTTCATAAAAAATCAATTTAAGTTTATAAACTGCCTATACTATAAACTAAATTTTATTTTAAACAATAATCACGATTTATCAATAAAAAGTGTCATGTATTTCAAAACTATTACTAAAAGATTAAACTTCTGTTAAATAAATTCTTGGCTGGAATATTATTATTTGATGAAATAGGGGTTGGGGATTGGAAAGTAAGGAAAATCTAGTATATATTATACAGGGTCGTGCTGCAAGAAAAAATAAATTTGTCATTTTTAATTACATCGCGATTAATCCGGATTTATCTGCACGACTCTGTATAAACATTATATTTTAAGGGAGTGGTGATAACAAAAGTTTGAGAATTCCCACAAAATATAAAATTAAGTGTTTTACCTCCTCCTTGCTGCTTCTTCTGTTATCTTTTCTTGTTCAGCTTTCTTACGGGCTTCAGCCTCTTGTTGTTTCAATTTCTGTTCTTGCAATTTTTTTTCATTCATTTGATTAAATTTAGCAGCTCTTTCAGCTCTGAAATTATTTTTTAAAAATTTTATAAAAATTGAAATATATTCACGCCAGTATGAAACTAAAGCATGCATATTTTAAATCAAAATTATTTTTCTAAATATTTAAAAATATAATTCATTTTAATATGACGTATAAATATAGAGCATTTTATCAAAATTGATTACAGTGAAACCCCGCTCGTGTGTTCCCGTATCGTACGACTTTCCCGCTTTAAGCGTCTATTTTCGGAAGTCTGACCATTTTCCTATACTTGCAATGTAAAACTTTGCCTCTTCCTATGTTTTATTATATAACTCTTTTTTATTATGACATTATCAGAGCTTTCCGTTGGCTCGTTCGACTTTTCGGGCCGGTCCCCAGTTTCGTGCGTTTTCCCGGCTCGTTCGACTTTTCGGGCCGGTCCCCGATGTTTCAAAATCGGGGTTATATATATTTGTGGGTCGGAGGTATAGGGCACACTATAATATTCATATTTGAGAAAAAATTTGTAAATCTGGAAATAGTTAAGTGGGATGATTTAGTATCAAAATTAATAATTATAAAAAAATTAATGCAAGTTGAAACATTAGTACTAAACAAACAAAAGTTAGCTATCTCAATTCTATAAAAAAAATACAAAATTGGAAACTGAACAAAATAATAATAAAGTTTATTAATGAATTCTAAATACACAATTTAATAAATTTCTTATTTGAATTTATCAATATAAATAATCAACAAGTACTTTATTCAAGCAAAAAATAAATTTAACAAGTTAAATTAGCAAATAACCTTATTTTGAGTAGATTAAATAAGTGATCTTGTAAATCACACCACTCAATGTTTAATCAAAAGTGACAAGTTTATAAAGTGATTGATAGACTGGCTAACAATCAAGTCCATTTACACAAATCTTGTAGACAAAAATCTAGTTTTTATTTAGATTATCAACATTTATGTCATCATCTTTAACAACAATATTAATAATAATTCAATACTTAATTTATTCCATTTATAATTCATTGAAATGAGATTAATCTTTAACTTAATCAATGAGATCCCAAATCAGCAATGTCATCTTTACAGATTAGATATCACTACTCATTCTTGAAGGTAACATCATTTCCTTTTACCATATTTGAAAAGTTGAGTCTGGAGTTTATCTTTTATCTAAACTGCAAAGTCGCGGTTTAGAACGAGTATCAATACTACTAATTATAACTAGGCCTAACAGCTAGCGACTCTGCAAATTCCAGAGTTCAGCTCTCTTTATGTTAAGTTCTTTAGTCATATTAGTTCCCTTCATAAAGTATTTTTAGGACAGAATCACATCTCTGAAGGTAGAATTAGATATAAAGGTTTTATTGCATAGATATTATTCAACAACTTCTCAATTATGTTATTGCTTACCATTTATATCTATACTCATTATATCTATAATGCTTTCTAAAAATAATAATAAGTTTAAGTTTTTTGTAAGAAATGACACAACTAATGTTAAATTCCATTTGTGCCATTCCTTACAAAAAACAATGATTGAATTTGTACTCAAATCATTGACTGCCATTTACCATGTAATCATAAGTGGCCAAAATCCAGATTAAGTTCTTTGTAAGAAATGACACAACTAATGTTAAATTCCATTTTTGCCATTCCTTACAAAAAACAATGATTGAATTTGTGCTTCAAATCATTGACTGCCATTTACCATGTAATCATAAGTGGCCAAAATCCAGATTAAGTTCAGGAAACATCTCCAGAATTCAGAATGAATTTATAATCTAAGAATAATATCATAATTTGTAACAAACCTATCTTGAGCAATCTGGGCAAGAACTCTTTCCCGTGCAAGATGTTCCTCTTTCTTCTCTTTTGCTCTTTCTTCAGCCCATTGTTTCAGTTCATTTTTCTCTCTCTCTTTTTGTGCTTTCTGCATTTCTTTTCCAATTTTCCTACGTTCTATTTCTTGTTCATTTTCTTTCTGAAAATATTAAAATTTTCTTATTAGCCAATAATTTTAAATTTAAAACAACAATCTTAAATAACCTTGAAATACTTACTTTCTTTTCCTCTTCTTCTTTTTCTGCTTTTCTTTCTTCAATTAATTTTCTAGCTCTTTATAAATCAATTATTAACTGATTATTATTAATGAAATAATGAATTTTTTATTTTATTATTGAAACATAAGCAAAAACCTTTTCATCTTTCTAGCTAATTCAGGATCATCTCCAGCACATTCTTCAATATCTGATTCTTTTTTTGGAGGTGAATCATTTTCTGGTACTGTAGAACTTTCATCTGTCTAAATTTAAAATTCTCTTCATTCAATACTTAAAATTAATTAGATTTTATGTAATTATAAATTCATACCATTTCTATATCATTTGATTTATTTTCTTGTTCCATACTACTAACTCGATAAGTACCAAGTGAATATGTGCTAGTTGTTTCAGTATTTAAACTTGCAGGTGCAGTACTTGAATGTGATGAACTGGAATTAGAAGTGACTGGTGGAGAATCTTGAATTTCATTTGTTTGCTTCTTATGCATCTAAAATTTATAAAAAGCTTGAAAATTAAATCTTCCAATGTATTTAACAAATTAAAAAATATTAAATTTGCCTATTTTTAACTGCATCATTAATTAATGCTATTATAAAAAAATTAAATGTGAACAATTGTTTTACTGAGTATGGAGATTAAGTTAATGTCTAGAAATGACATTTTGTTTTATTCATAATAAAGTATTTAAATATAAAAAAAGCATATTATATAAGTAAAAATGATGTCAAGGAAAACAAATTTACATATAATCTTACTTCTATATCTAAGTTTTCCTGAAATCTTTTTTATAATATACATACAGATAGTTCTTAGTTTAAGAGCAAAAGTTGGTTTATGAATTTTTTCAAATATGGAAAAGAAAAAAAATATATGAATTAATGTTCATATCAAAAAAATTGAAAATATGAGCATTAATTGCAATAAATAAATGTTAAATGTTCATAAGAAAGTTGGTTTATGAATTTTTTCAAATATGGAAAACAAAAAAAATATATGAATTAATGTTCATATTATCAAAAAAATTGAAAATATGAGCATTAATTGCAATAAATAAATGTTAAATGTTCATAAGAGGGAATTTTAAATAATATATATAATCCAGTGATACTATACAATTTAGTATCACTGGGTTTGTAACAAAAACTCTTGTCTAGTACAAAATCAGAAAAATCAAAATAGCAGCTGAAATGCAGAAGAAACATGCCATTTTGTTTTACCAACATATGCAAATAACTTCCATTTCTGGATTGTGTTATAAAGTTGTAGTTCATCTGCATTAAAGTTCATCTACTTATTCTGTCTATAATAATACATAAGTTTTTTAACATTTACATGATATAATTTTTTATTATAATAATTTTCTTGATTTTGAAGGCTATGTTTTCATTTCTCTAGACCAGGGGTCGGCAAACTGCGGCTTGCAAGCCACGTGGCTCTTTGGGTTCATACATGTGGCTCTGAAGTAAAATTGAAAATGAAAATAACGATATAATTTTTTATTATAATAATTTTCTTGATTTTGAAGGCTTTGTTTTCATTTCTCTAGACCAGGGGTCGGCAAACTGCAGCTCGTGAGCCACATGTGGCTCTTTGGGTTCATACATGTGGCTCTGAAGTAAAATTGAAAATGAACATAAAATATCATAGTTTCATTTATAAAATTTTTAAAGAATTTACACATAATAGTGATTTCATTTGTTTTATGGGTCTCAAAAAACTTCGTGGCCTAAGATGCGATATGCCATTTTGTTTTACCAACATATTATGCAAATAACTTCCATTTCTGGATTGTGTTATAAAGTTGTAGTTCATCTGCATTAAAGATTATAAGAGAAGTAGGAGCAGTGGCAGACAATAGTACAGATTTCACGAAAGCAAGAGGCATGTTTATCACCTTTGGGGTAGTGTGTAAGTAACAGTTTATAAAGTTGTAAGCAAGCCGGTTCGATGATGATTGACAGATATAAGGAGGAAAAGTCAAGAACAGTTAAGCGTTCTTCAGGAAAATGTCCTGTTGCAAGCAGATCGTCTAAAAATGATTCGGCAGAAGTTGTTTCGTAAGGATAGTTATTTAGTTTGGCTCTACACCATTTAGAAAGGGCTTTTTCAAGTAGGAAAATAGGAGATCTGAATTTTTCTAAGATTGGTCTAGCTTCTATCGGATTTTTATGGAGTTTAATATAGGCGAAGAGACAAGGACAGGCAGGTGCATCTACGGTAATGTGTTTTAAGAATTTAGGAAAGTCTTTACAGTTGGCAAGTCTTCTGACTTTTCATTGAAGCTCATCAGTCGGATCTTCTTTTAAGAGTATAGATTCTGTATTCTGAATGTAATTATCGATTAAGGCATCGTAGGAATGCTTTTTTAAGAAGACAGTTTTTTTGGATTTGTCGTCTTTAGTGCAAATGATGTTTTCGTTAGCTAACCATTCTTTAGTAAGAAGAGTAGCGGTGCGAAGGATTCTATTATTCATTGAGATGCTGTTGAGTTGTGTTTTACATTTGGTAAAATTGTGCACACGTCAACATAAAACACGAATAGAATGTCATCTATTCAGTGTTACAACTGCAGGAATTGGGGTCATTATTACTTTACTAAACTTAATCACTTCTTTAGTACGATGGCTTCCGAGACTATTACTGTTCCTCTTGACACTTGGATTGAGATGGTATCTCAGATAAACGAATTGACAGCCAGAATATACAGTCTTGAACAAGAGCGAAGCGGCGATCCTCCGAGAATCAGACCAAACATCGGGGATCAACAACCACCAGCCCAGGAACAACGTGTACCTGACGCATCATCCGCCGGAAGCTATAGTGCGTCAACTCCGGAACGAAGTTTTAGAAGTCCGCCCGTCGTCCC
>AYEL01080675.1:0-64852 GCA_000484575.1 Olivierus martensii
TTTTTTTCTTCATTTAATAAAGATATAATTAATATTATAAATTGTTATAATATTAATTCCTCAATTAAGTCAATGTTTAAATTTTCCTTATTTGTAAAAATATATTTATGGCTCTCGAATAATTTTTAAATTGTTGTAAGGGGCAAGTTTGGCTCTTCGGTTTCAAAAGTTTGCCGACCCCTGCTCTAGACAAATAAATCATTGTATAATCATAAATTCTTGATTTTGTTGGCCTTTACTTAATTTTGGTCAAATTGGATTGCTGAGAACAGAACATGAATTTAACATTATGTCAATGGAACTGAGTTTTGGTTTGAGAGTTCTTATTTTACGAGCACACACCAAAAATAAATTATCTCAGTCAGGAACTACCTGTATATGCTATTTTTTAACATAAATATGCATAAATTATTCTTAATATATAAAATACATATGATTTTAAAGTTCAAAATACTATGAATTCTATTAATTTTTTATATTGTTTGAGAGTTTTTATTTTACGAGCACACACCAAAAATAAATTATATCAGTCAGGAACTACCTGTATATGCTATTTTTTAGCATAAATATGCATAAATTATTCTTAATATATAAAATACATATAATTTTAAAGTTCAAAATACTATGAATTCTATTAATCTTTTTTATATTTTTGGAAATGTTTTGTAAAAATTAATATTAATAAATTATTGTAATTGAATTAATGCCATAATTTTATTGATTAATATTGATATAAAACTTTTTATTTTATTGTATTCAAAGATAAACATACTTTTTTTTAAGCTCATCTAAATATAATTAACAAATGTTAAGCTACAAAAAAAGAAAACACTGATCAAAAATAATTGTAATTTATTACAGGAAATAATGAAAAAATAGTATTATATATAGATATGAATAACAATGAAAAATATTTATCATCCAGCATGTATATCATAAATTTAAGAAGGTTGTAAAATAAATTGATTCAAATTTATTGATGTAAAACTAATATTTACCTCTATTACATTATCAATTTTAGATAGAAACTGTTCAGGACTAAGATTTCCAGCTATAACTTCCAATGGAATTCCATTATTTCCAATAAAAAATGAAGATGGTATAATAACTACTGGATCTAATTATTAAATTTGAGTAAAGTTTATGTAATTTTATAATTGATTTAAAATTTTTAAATTATACATTACTAATTATGAAATAACTTTTTAAAGGATACAGATTTGAGAAAACTGTTTGCAAGCTTCACTAAAAAAAAAGAAATTAGTGCATAACTACTAGTTATAATATATATGATTGTATAATATGAACAATTTATATCAATATTCTAAATTTGTAGCAGAGAAAATATTTATATATATATAAAATTCAGGAATACCTGTTTGCTTGGATTTTAACTGCAATACATTCGTTATCTTCTAGTCTTTGTGCAACCGACTGATCATCATAAGATGTATTCATCTGCCGCGAAAGATCATCATCACCTATACATAAAAATTTATATAATGAAACATCACTGTGTGTGTTTAATATAAAAATTTTTTAACTTAAAACAACAAAAATTTAAAAATTTTAAAAATAACATTTTATATATATATATTTATAACTCTAAATATTTTATATGAAATCTTATGTATTTATTCAGGTAAATTAGTTTTAATATTATTTATTTCAATTTTGTATAAATTTTAGAAATTTTACAGTGTCATTTGTATTTGTTTTTATAGATATATTTTCTTTATTAAATGGCTAAGATTTAAAACACATACAAAAATTTAAATTTTAAAACAAATTTTATAGATTAGATCATCAAAAAATAAAATATAATATTACAAGTTTGATTCATCTCTCAACTACTGACAAATTATATATTACTAAAAAATACTATAAAAAATAAAGTTATAATTATTGCGAATTTAAAACTTTCACTTCATTATATTTATATTCTTAGCCAACTGTGAAATATTTATTTTCTTAAATATATCAGTTTTATTTGAAAGTTGTTATATTTTGTGATAAAATCTGCTTAGAATTTTGTAGAAAATACAAAACTATTTCTAACATTCATTAATCATGATTTAATGAATTTGATATTGATTAAAAAATTAATTTTAATAAATAATTTTTTCCTACCTTATTTAAGCTTTAAAATTATTTCAAAATTCAACAATCTACCTTTATTTAAAAAATTCTGGAAACTACTAATTACTTACTTTTCAAATGTATCCTTTATTTTGAAATGATATAAAATTTGGGATTAAAATATGTTAACTTCAATGCTAGAACTTATATGTTGACTGTCATAAAAATTATTACATAATTATAGAATTATTATAAGGAAACCTCTGAAGATTGAATATCTGCAATTTTTAAATGGATGATCTATACCAACAGTGGGTAAAATCATAGGCTGCATTTGTTACTTGGAATATTTCATGCAGCTCTCATAAGTAATAGCCATAATGCCCAAACTTTTACTGATAAATAAAATGAATACAAAAAATGGTTTTTTTATTATAAATATAAACAAATCTTCCTTAAGGATATAAATCTCTGATGAATATTTGAAAGAAATACAGAAATAACCAAAATATAATTTGAATTTTAAAATGATAATTAAAGAATACAATAATTTCATCAGAGTCATTAATTATTAATATCTTAAATATGTTTACACGTTTGATTTGCAAAGTTGTTGTGGTCTTATAAAGAAATAATTTCATACAGTCATTAATTATTAATATCTTAAATAATATGTTTACACGTTTGATTTGCAAAGTTGTTGTGGTCTTATAAAGAAATAATTTCATCTTTAATCAATTATTCATTCTAATTTGTTTAAATCAATTATTAAATTTTGTTTTATATTGAGTCCGCAACCTTTTTGTTACTAAGGGCACAATAAAAATTTTAAAAATCATTGAGGGGCACAGTTTAATTTTTGAGGGAAAAAAAATCAAATTACTAATTTAATTTTCTAATCACAATGGTTGTAATAAACAAACAAACAACCTTTTTCTTACTAAGGGCACAATAAAAATTTTAAAAATCATTGAGGGGGCACAGTTTAATTTTTGAGGAAAAAAAATCAAATTACTAATTTAATTTTCTAATCACAATGGTTGTAATAAACAAACAAAATAATTGTCTTGAATTATGTATATTTATACAAAATAAAGATGCATGCATGAATTAACTAAAAAATCAAAAGTACATACATAAAATAACACAAAATAAAATTACAAGTAATTGTTTTTATATGCATAAGTTTAATGCAAAATTCATGCATATGCATGCATAATGAAATTTATATGCATAAATTTCACATATGCACTTATATATGAACAATACAAGAAATGCATTCTAATGTGGGGCACATCTGAAATGTATCGTAAGTGCCATGTTGCCAACCTGTTTTATATAATAATTTATAATCTTTAAATTCACAGCTTATGAAATGCATTCGCATTTCAGATGCATTCTAATGTGGGGACATCTGAAATGTGTCACAAGTGCCATGTTGCCAACCTGTTTTATATAATAATTTATAATCTTTAAATTCACAGCTTAATAAAATTTTTCTTGAATGTCATGTCTTCAAATTATTTTGACAAAAAAGTTCTGTTTATTCAGATTTTTTTTTACTCAATTTAATTGATTGCTTTTATGATTTTTTTATTTATTCTTTTCATTAATTGCATCAGATATATTTTCATATCAAATTTACTACAATATATCACAGACTATATTAACACAATTATAAGACCACATTGCTTGGTATACAGCCAATACACAAATATCCATAATCTACTTTAACATTTTTCAAAAACTTTTGTAACTTTGTCATTATTATTCAATTTCATAAAACAATTATTGTGCATTTTTCCAAATATGTACAACCTCTAATATAATTACATATTTTCTATCCATATGCAAATTTGAACTATAATGATATTTTACAACAACAGTAGAATCTCAGTGTAACAGATTAATGGGAAAGAGAAGTGTCCATTAATGACAAAAATCTTTTAATGCAAAAAAGTGTTTTAAACAGATAATGGGAAAGAGAAGTGTCCATTAATGACAAAAATCTTTTAATGCAAAAAAGTGTTTTAAAAAAATGCAAATAAATTATATATATCTGTTAAATTAGCAAAAGATACAATTTAAGAATGCAAAATGCAACTGTGATGATATAAGAGTATTGAATGTGCTATTAATACTATGAAAACAAAACATTCTTTCAAATTATAAAATTAATTTGTTGTCTATTAGGAAATTGTGTATTTTGGATAGGTGAAGTGTAAAATAGACAACTGAATAAGACAAACATTTTTGTGAATAATCAAAGAAAATTAATTTTTTCCTATTTGAAAGCTGTATTGATATTAATAATTTGAAGATGTAAAGAAATGACCATCTTAAAAAGAATATGATTATTACAATTATATTTTCCTATTTTCATAAATGAAATTATCTAAATAAATGTGCACAAATCACTATTCCACAATGACTTGCTATATGAAATCTCCATATGATAACATTGTATTTTTCTTGTACAATAAAAATGCTGTGTGTATTAGATCTAAACTCCAAATGATAACATTGACATTCCTTCTATAAAACATGATATTGTATATAACATTACTATCATCCATTATCCCAATGGGAATATCAAATGTTTAATGAAAATCAAAATAAAAATTTAATCCAAATATTTTATCTGTTAAATTCAAAATCCATTAAAGTGGGGCCCCATTAAATTGAGGTTCTATTGTATATTGAAAACTGCTAAATCTATTCAATGTAATCCTTTGTAAATTTTTTCAAATATGAAAATATCAAAAAAAAATCAAATATATGAATATTAATTACAATAAATTGATGCAAAACATTCATAAAAAGGCATTTCAACCACATATAGGTTGTCCCAACTTACGAATATTCAACTAACGATATTCCGATCTTACAATGGCCAAACTGACAACTAGGTCCAAACTAAAATAAAACAAAATCTGAACTATTTTACAGGACCTTAAAATAAAATAAAAATGCAGGAGTGCTTTTGGGCTAGACTGCCCCTCTTTCAAATATGAAAATATCAAAAAAAAATCAAATATATGAATATTAATTACAATAAATTGATGCAAAACATTCATAAAAAGGCATTTCAACCACATATAGGTTGTCCCACTTACGAATATTCAACTAACGATATTCCGATCTTACAATGGCCAAACTAAAATAAAACAAAATCTGAACTAACTTACAGGACCTTAAAATAAAATAAAAATGCAGGAGTGCTTTTGGGCTAGACTGCCCCTCTTCAGCTACACAGATAAATGGCACTTTCTTTGTGCAGTTGATTCTGTTTTATTACAATGGCTCTTACAATATTCCAAACTTGGCTATTTTCATAGCATATTGGCTAAAAATACTTTGTTTTATTAAAAATGTAGTAAATCAATCATTTACCACCTTGGAGATCTGCATTCAATTCTGGATGATTTTACATTTTAGAGGCTGAGTTCAATTCCACATTATATTCTTGAAGATAACATTCTGGATGATTTTACCATCTTAAAGGATTCAGTATTCTAAGATATATTATTACCTCTAAAATTATTACAATTATGGCCATTTTTGATTTTACAACAGAGTTATCAAAACATAACCCCTTCATAAGTCAACTTGTGAGACAACTTGTGTTTAGCTATACAATACAGTACAACTGGGGTTTGTAGCAAAAACTCAGTTGTCTGCTATAAAATCTGAAAAACAATGATCAAGAAGCAGTAGTAGTGCATATTCTGACAACATGCACCACTAAAATTTAATAATGAAGAATAAAAATTCTAATATTTATATGGCATTGATAATTTCATTATTATAATAATTTGTTTGATTTTAAAGGCTATGTTTTAATTTCTTTAGATAAATAAATCATTGTGTAATCAAGCTATTGATTTTGTTGGCTTTTAATTTTATTGTAGTCAAATTGCATTGTTGAAAACAATCTGATTTTAATATTATGTCTATAGATTATTGATTCTTGGTTTAAGTGTTCTAATTTACAAGCAAACTCCAAGAATAAATTAACTCAAAGTCAAGAACTATCTATACATTATTATATTTATATTAACGCTTTTCAAATACTTTAATATCAGTAGGTAAAATTGCTAAGACTACTGTTTGTTACTAAGAACAGAATGGAATTTTTCACATTAGAATTAATGGGAAATGATTTTTCAGTTTACATATTTTCTTTTTAATTGATTCCAAAGACTTGATTATCTTTGTAAAGTGAGGGAAACTTGTATATATATGGTGAATTTTTTGTGAGTATAACAGGATGGCTTTAAAATTCTTAACTGGTCATGTGTTATCTGATTCTGGTGTCGTGCATGCACTTCTAATGGCGTGTAATATTGTAACACGATGTAACTTTAGATATTGATAAATAGGAAAAATGTGTAAAAGATACATTATGAGTGGTATGTTTATTTCCCATTATTTATATTATTGGGTTCTAGGAACTGATTTTCCTGATATCTTGACCAAATTTTCTTTGAATTCAGGAATGGGAAAACAAAAAAATTCCCGAGTATAGGTGGGAAGAAATTCTCGCCAGAAAATACTATTTCTAAGTCGTCATCAGTAAAATGTATATTATGTATAAATGGTTGTTTATTGAATGAAACAAATGGTAATCCAAAGATGCAATATCAGAGAAATATAAGGGGATGCATTAGTGTTTCCCAACCAAGTTGGATAATGATATCACTGGTGACCCCATTAACATATTGCTTTGTGTTGATTCTTAAGCACTGGCTCCATAGTTTTCAGTTTTTCATGCACATGTTACAGTTGCTGAGAGGACATAGTTGCATTGATTGTCTAGCAGCAGTTTGCAATGCACAATTTCCTGAACATTCCACCAAACACAGATCATAACTTTCTGTTAGTTGTTTGAGAGGGGGTTCATGTGGTGCCACTTGATGATAGTATTGTGGAATATCATAAAGAACTCACTTCTCATTGCAGGTTAGCACTCTGTCCAGAAACAGATCCTTCCTTTTGACAAGACAGTAAAGAAACACAGGCATTTACTCGTGTCGCTTTCTGAGCCACGGTCAACTCATGTTGGACCCATCGTTCCACTTTATATCTTTTCCCAAGCTGATGGAGATGTTGTTGAATGGTTTTTGTATTGCAATTGAATGTTTCTTCCAATGCTTCATGTTTGGCAATTATCAGCCTCAATAGCTATATTGAGTGCCTCATTATCTATAGTTTGTGAACGTCCTATACATGGTCGGTGCTGGGGGGATTCGTTCCTTAAATTTGTTAAACACCATTTACTGTCTGCTTATTTACCACATCCCTACATGATCCCTACTGGCATACTTTTCTTCCCACTGCATTAATTTTCGTTCCCAATTTAAATTCATAGCATATTGGCTCATATAACATTGCTTGGGTTTCCATGTTTGATTTGCTCTTGCTGATGTCCCTGTTTAGCAATGGTGACTACTACCAGCCAGCTATAAGAGGAAACATTCACTAATATGTTACCTTCCTCTTATCTGTCTCACCTCTGAACAAACACTGTGTGAAGCTCATTCAATTTGATCATTTGAAAATCCAACAGAATTTATTAGTTGCCTGATAATTTAATTAATTAATACTAATGCATCATAAAAGCTAAAAATTTGCATTAAAAAAATTAAATAAAAGTAAACTATAAACCAAATAAGTAGAATAAATTGTTTATTAAAAAATTATACATTGAATGGCCATTTTATTAGATACACCCATCATTTTCCAAAAAAAAAAAACACTCATGGAATTGACCATATGAAATACATGCCTCTGAATAGATATAAGAACATGTACATCAAGTTGAGTAAACTTAGTTACTGTGTATTCTGTTAGGAAAATGAGCAATATGAACAATCTCAAGAGATTTTGATTGAGACATGATTGATGATGCCAGACATGCCAGTTTGAGTATTTCAGAAACTGCTAAGCCTCTATGCTTTTCATGTCAACAGTATTGAGGGTATACCAAGAATAGTATGATCATGGAAAAACATTGACTGAGTGGCAATCCTGTAGCAGAAGTATCTCATTAACAAAAGAGGTTCAACAGGCTATTAATAGGATGCTCTAATAAAGTAGCTACTTAGTATATTTATGTAGTTATATGAATATTTAGCCAGCTTCTTTTTAGATGTATCAAAACCTCTTCTAAAAATTGCAAAGATCAAATTAGATTACTGATGAATATTTCCAAAACTATGCAGTTTGTAAGATGATAAAGCAGATGCCAAATTTCTGGCCTGCAGGTCTCATATGATCTTCAGCACTTTTCAATATGACTTATTCCACTGCCTTAAGCATTTTTAAATGCTCATATGCTTTACATATTTTAATTACTGTATATAATTTATAAACATTATTATATAATAAAACCTGGTTAATTTGAAAAATAAATTAAATAAAATACCTGTAATTTTATGTATAAATAGATATATCCAACCTCTGTAAATACAAACTTAAGTAAAAAATTTTCTATAATTTTTTTTTTTTGAAGCATAGAGCATAAAAATTTATTCTCTGTATACTATTTCACTGCATAAGTTTCAAAATTAAACCAAATAACTACTTAGCACACACTGCAGTTTTAAAATATAACACTCTTTTATTCTTTTTACGTACAACACGAACATTTTCGGCGTACTAACGCCATCCTCAGGTGTTTCACCTTACAATAAAATAGATTAGAATAATGCGAAAAATTAGAACATCGCTATGGAACATTGATTAGAACAAAATTTAAAATTCAAACATTTCACTTATAGCACAGATTTAAAATTAAATATACATATAATTATAAACTAACAAAGGCAAAATTCCAATAACTACATTTAAAATACGATCTATAATACATTATAAAATAAAATAACACTATTCTTCCTTCTTTCATAGAGTAGTTGCCTTACTGGGCTCCCTGTATATGTTAACATACATCGTGTCATATCATTAGATTTGCAGTTCATTTTACTTAAAAATTAAAAATTCACTTCTACACGGATATTAACTAATTCGTTAATCAGTCATTTTATATGTGTTTTAACTTTTCCACTGTTTGCATAATAGTTCTTCTTTCAGACGATTAATTCAACTTTGTATTACGAATAACATATTTCCATGCCCCGGATGGCTCCCAGTTTAGTTTGTCATTAACCAACTGCTCTTTCCTGCTTCTTTTTATTATTTCCACTGCCTCAGTTATTGTAGGCTGCGTGTATGTCGGCACCGACTTAACTCTCTTTGTCTCTTCCCATTTTATCTCTATATCATTGTTATACGCTTCTACCGCTAGCGCTGTTGTTAGCTTCGCATTTCTCACGTCTCTTTTGTGCTCCTCGATCCTTCTTTTAATAGTCCTTGTCGTGACTCCTACGTATGCTTTATCTTTACTTTCTCTTGTGTCTCTCAACGGTATTCTGTAAACTCCACTCTTCTCTTGCTGTTCCAACGGATCTTTATCGTTTCTCAATGTATTGAAAAGAGTTGGATTTCTTCTTGTCGTTAGTTTCTTTCTACATTTCTTTGCTAATTTCCTCATTACATTCACATTCTTAAGGTGGTACGGCACTACCATAAAACCCTTATTCTCTCCTTCCTCATTTCCAGCTCTTCTTAACTTATTCTTTACTTCTTTATATACCTGGTTGAGAAACATATTACTATATCCATGGTTTATACCTACCTTTCTGATATACTCTAATTCTTCTTTCAGACTTTCTTCTTCTGAACAATACAATAGCGCTCTCTTGTAAAAACTTCTAAAGGCAGCTTTCTTATACGATGTTGGGTCATTCGACCATCTGGGAATTAGAACCGGCTTGTACGTCGGCTTTCGGTACACATTTGTTAATATAGTTCCATTCTGTACTTTTAGTTGTAAATCTAGAAAATGCATGCTTTCCAGGCTTCTTTGTTCGTTTTTTAGTTTCAGGCCATAACTCTCTATTGATAATGCTTCTGTCAATTCTTCTACTTTTTGGTCTTCTTTCCAAATTACTAAAATATCATCTATATATCGTAAGTATAGGATCATACTCTGCCTAAAATTACTCAATACTTGCTCTTCCACATCCCTTAGCAGTATTTCCGCTAACATTCCCGCCATAGGACTCCCTATAGGCACTCCCATTGTTTGTTTATATATACATCCATTAAATCTAAAATAGGAGCTGTAGCATATTAGGTGCGCTATTTCTCTAAGCACTGCTGCATCTACATCCTCTTGTTGTATATTCATAAGCATAAATCTATAGAATTGAATACAGACTGGTTCCAGTCTTAGTGATGGGTACAATGCTTCAAAGTCGTATGATGTTAACACATTGCATTGCTCGATACTAATATCTCTTATTCTCCTTAACACTTCTTCCGTAATCCGTGTTGATCGATCTATTTCTCCGAGTATCCCACTACACCAGTCAACACGGATTACGGAAAAAATTGTTAAGGAGAATAAGAGATATTAGTATCGAGCAATGCAATGTGTTAACATCATACGACTTTGAAGCATTGTACCCATCACTAAGACTGGAACCAGTCTGTATTCAATTCTATAGATTTATGCTTATGAATATACAACAAGAGGATGTAGATGCAGCAGTGCTTAGAGAAATAGCGCACCTAATATGCTACAGCTCCTATTTTAGATTTAATGGATGTATATATAAACAAACAATGGGAGTGCCTATAGGGAGTCCTATGGCGGGAATGTTAGCGGAAATACTGCTAAGAGATGTGGAAGAGCAAGTATTGAGTAATTTTGGCAGAGTATGATCCTATACTTACGATATATAGATGATATTTTAGTAATTTGGAAAGAAGACCAAAAAGTAGAAGAATTGACAGAAGCATTATCAATAGAGAGTTATGGCCTGAAACTAAAAAACGAACAAAGAAGCCTGGAAAGCATGCATTTTCTAGATTTACAACTAAAAGTACAGAATGGAACTATATTAACAAATGTGTACCGAAAGCCGACGTACAAGCCGGTTCTAATTCCCAGATGGTCGAATGACCCAACATCGTATAAGAAAGCTGCCTTTAGAAGTTTTTACAAGAGAGCGCTATTGTATTGTTCAGAAGAAGAAAGTCTGAAAGAAGAATTAGAGTATATCAGAAAGGTAGGTATAAACCATGGATATAGTAATATGTTTCTCAACCAGGTATATAAAGAAGTAAAGAATAAGTTAAGAAGAGCTGGAAATGAGGAAGGAGAGAATAAGGGTTTTATGGTAGTGCCGTACCACCTTAAGAATGTGAATGTAATGAGGAAATTAGCAAAGAAATGTAGAAAGAAACTAACGACAAGAAGAAATCCAACTCTTTTCAATACATTGAGAAACGATAAAGATCCGTTAGAACAGCAAGAGAAGAGTGGAGTTTACAGAATACCGTTGAGAGACACAAGAGAAAGTAAAGATAAAGCATACGTAGGAGTCACGACAAGAACTATTAAAAGAAGGATCGAGGAGCACAAAAGAGACGTGAGAAATGCGAAGCTAACAACAGCGCTAGCGGTAGAAGCGTATAACAATGATATAGAGATAAAATGGGAAGAGACAAAGAGAGTTAAGTCGGTGCCGACATACACGCAACCTACAATAACTGAGGCAGTGGAAATAATAAAAAGAAGCAGGAAAGAGCAGTTGGTTAATGACAAACTAAACTGGGAGCCATCCGGGGCATGGAAATATGTTATTCGTAATACAAAGTTGAATTAATCGTCTGAAAGAAGAACTATTATGCAAACAGTGGAAAAGTTAAAACACATATAAAAAGACTGATTAACGAATTAGTTAATATCCGTGTAGAAGTGAATTTTTAATTTTTAAGTAAAATGAACTGCTAATCTAATGATATGACACGATGTATGTTAACATATACAGGGAACCCAGTAAGACAACTACTCTATGAAAGAGGGAAGAATAGTGTTATTTTATTTTATAATGTATTATAGATCGTATTTTAAATGTAGTTATTGGAATTTTGCCTTTGTTAGTTTATAATTATATGTATATTTAATTTTAAATCTGTGCTATAAGTGAAATGTTTGAATTTTAAATTTTGTTCTAATCAATGTTCCATAGCGATGTTCTAATTTTTCGCATTATTCTAATCTATTTTATTGTAAGGTGAAACACCTGAGGATGGCGTTAGTACGCCGAAAACGTTCGTGTTGTACGTAAAAAGAATAAAAGAGTGTTATATTTTAAAACTGCAGTGTGTGCTAAGTAGTTATTTGGTTTAAAAATTTGTTGTATTTGCAAGTTAAAAGTCTAAACATTTTGGTTTATAACATTTAAAAGATCATATTACTTTATTTATATTTAGTGTATTGTTTGTTAGTCTTAAGTATCATATTATTGGTATGATATCCTACCATGTGGCATTGTCTTGTTTTCAGTTAGAGAATAATTAATGTCATAATGTGATATAGTTACACTCATAATAGTCCACCAGCTCCTGGAAGTTTTTACTTTTGAATTTTTGTTTAGAAAAAATCATTTTTCTGACTTTTGCAAAACCTGAGTTATGTAAAATTTTTTGAACCCCATTATTTGTGTAAGTCTGGGAATACCTGTATTTTTACTTCACCTGTATTTCTACTTACAATGTACATAAATTTTTTTTATATTTATTTTCTTATAGAACAGTTTTTTTTTTTTTTTTGTAAGCTGTAAACAATTAGGAATGCAAGTGATTTGAATGTTTAGTTACTGCCCTCTCAACTTTGCTTTCTTTCTTATGCATTTCTTTCACTAGGCATTATTTGTTAAATGGCTCTCAACAAGGTTTAAGTTTGGCACTACTGACAAATGATTAAAAATGCAAATCAGTGGTTCAGTTGTGTTACAGATTTATTAAAAAAAACAACTTACCTTGGAAATTGCACACTAAACAGAACATCTGGTTCTTTTGCAAACTGATCTGCAATATGTATATCATCTGTGCAATTTTTAGAAGAGTCATATTATATTACAACATTTTCATATGAATATTGATATCATATTTTGTAATTTTAAGTGCATTAATTTAAACTTCATTTCTTAATATAATAATAAAGAATACTAATACAACTTCAACAATAACCCTGTGATATCAAGAATTCTCTCATAGTGCACATTTTACTGGATTTGTACAATATATAACAAATATAAAGATATTGGCTGATCAGATGACATATTCAAATATGCATGGATTTCACTGTTTAATTTGGATTTTTGTTGCTCATCACTGGTTACTTTGTGAATTGATTGGCCAAAGTCCAAACTGAATAGATTTATATTTCAGACATTGGTTGAGCAACTTGACCAATACATGAACTGCCAATTCACAAAGTGAATTGGCTGTAACAAGTATTGAGATCTGCCACGAACTACAGATGGTGCTACGTGCAGGTACAATGGCCGTGAAAAGGGTGAACAACACAACACAGAAAGCTTGTTAGCAGGATTGTTATATCTAGCATTCAATAATCTCGTATGAAATTTGAAAATTCTCGTATTTTTGTGTATTTTTAAAATCATTCTCGTACTTACCATTAATTAAAACATACTGAAAGGGTTGGTTAGAGAAGGAAATGTGGTAAACATAATAAAAACTTTTTCTTGAATTTAGAAACATTCATGTACCAAATAATAAATATTTTATTATTTTTTGGTTTTACTATGTTAATTTTTCATTAACTTGAAAATCCTGATATCAGCTGAATCTAATTCTTCAGCTTCAGATATATTACTGCTATTGTTATTTTCATTATTCAAATTATTAATTTTAATTAAAATGGTAAAACTTGATTGATTTTCCAAGAAATCGTTAATCATGCCATCAGCAATTCAACATTTTTCTGATAATATTTTTATATGTTTAAGACATGTTTGCTATATACTTGTATAATGAATATAATTTGAGTTTTATTGAAAATCTATATTGCGTTTACATTATTTTATTACAAAATTATTTATTATAATAATGTGATAAATATATTTATATTACATTGATAAATTTGAAAAATTGAAAATTTAAATATTGTGATGTAAATTTTTCTAGGCTAAATTTTTCTAGACCAAGTTTTTCTAGACTGCATTTATTTAAAAACACTGCAAGCCATTCCAATTGTGAAAGATACACTCCACAATTAGCTGTTAATTGTTTGAAATGGTTAGTGCTAAAAATTAAAGTACTTTAACTTTTCTTACTATTTATTACCCCTAAATATAGCTTAAATGGAATATGTCTACCATCTCTTTACTTGAATAGACTAAGACTATACTCATTTCTCATTGATTAGAAATGAAGGAAAAACTAAGTATACAAACTTTTTGGTTGAAGAAAAATTTTTGATTTTTATTCTTAAAGAAAATAATTCTGAAAATTATCATAAATCTTGGTACGAGATAGACATATGCTTGCATCTTGTACATATATCCAAAATTCCCGTATGTTTACCAGAATTCTCGCACATATATTAACCTTGAAGCTTGTTCATGTGTTGAAAAGATTCACCCTTTGAATAGTTCCAAAAAAATCCACTAGAGGTCATATCAAAGCTTGGCGGATCTCAATACAGTGAAGGCTGTCAAAGATGCTTGCTATTATCATCATTGTTCACAGGTGAATGTTAGATGAATAATGATGCTTAATGATAAACTGATGTATGAAAGTTTATGTGAATAAATAAGTACTAAAAATGAAAAAGACAGACTGTTATTCCTTAATAAACAATTAGAGAAATTATCCAAATCTACAAAGTGATAAATCAAAAATACTTGCATTCATGCTGGTCCTCCCAGACAAATGATCAGAAAAATGAATTATTTTAATCTAATCTAACTTAGATCCTTCATTTATATGACTTTTTGAATTATCTGACCCACTTTTCTCACATTGAGATTTAACAGTTTTATAAAATTGATTTTAATGCTAATATACCGATAGATTTATTTATAATATTTCTCTGAATTAATGTGTAGTTTTTAAGAAATAGTATTAATAATATAACTAATCATTTTAAGATATATATTAAAAAGCATTATAAGGAAAAATTTTTATAAGTAATTATTATGCTGATTTACTATATATTATAGATATTTTTTTGCATCCTGATTTTTCAACAATAAATGAATAAAAAGTAGATAAAAAGCTTCAAAAATTTTTTTCATGAGATACAGTAGTAGACTCCTAATTATGTGGGGATTAACTGGATTAATCTATAATTTGGAAGTGATGTTTAATTATTGATATTTTATCTTGGAGATAACTGCTAATAAAATACTTTAAAATACTTACTCCTTAGTATTAATAAAATACTATTTTATTATCTAAAGAATAATCACAACAAATATTTTATTTATTGTAATGGTTTTGTCTCTAGTTCCTCTCAGCAGTAAAATAGTACAGTTAAACATCACTCAATTAAAGGAAGCAAGATTCTTTACATAGTACATGATATAATACTCAGGTTTAACAAAAATATTAAATAATTTAAATATATTTTACAGAGAAAATTAATTTAATAACAATAAAAATTTTCTTTTACTAAATATAAAAATGTTCATATTTTTTTCATGCCTCTTAAAGCCATAAGTCAGAATAATATATAAAAATTCAGTTGTATATATTTCTTAGCTTTTACTTGCAAGGTGTAGCTATGGCCCTGGGAGGTTTTCTTGTGGACTTTCCATTAATAACATTTCTTTAGCTCTCTTATTATTTGAAAGATTCTTTTAAAAAGCCTTCCTTAAGTGTTTTATATTAATAATTTTAGCATTATTCCAGTCTATTTTCAAATCATATTCTAATGAGTGTTTTACTAATGCTGCCTTCATTTTTCTTTCTTAATATTCTTCCAATATTCTATTAATCTATCCTATAAATTGCACTTGATGATAACTATATATTCTTTTCTTTTGATTCAGAGTTATCAGAGGGAATATTATAAACACCAATACCTAAACAGTTGTAAATCTTTCCTTGCTATTTCTTAATAACTCAAAGATGGTTGAGTATCTCTTATATATCTTTTATTATAAGATACCATCATAGAAATCAGTCATGTCTAACTGTGCCATATATAATTGTATGTGGCACTTTATATCAGTAATTGTGAATAGTGCAATACAAGACTGTTCAAAAATTTTTATAACATCAAGTCAAACCATATGGCTGGTTCTTACTATTTTGAAAGAAATAGAAGAGACAGCCGTAGAAATTTTGTTAAAATCAACAAGTAAATTTCCCATGGTCAGGGCTATGCCTTGCAAGTATTTTTATATATTATTCTGACTCAGCTTTTAAGATATATGAAAGAAATAAAGAAACTTTTTATATTTAATAAAAGAAAATTTTTATTGATATTAAACTAATTTTCTCTATAAAATAATTTAAATTATTTAATTGTATAATATTCAGATTTAAGAAAAATAATGTTCTATATAAATACTTAAAAATTTTTAGAATGTTAGAGTTGTTTATATGTTTAATTTTGTAATGTTATATACGTCTTTACTGTTTTACTACTGAGGAAGGCTAGAGATAGCTGAAAACATTACAGTAAAAATTTTACTAACTATAAAAAGTAAAAGTCCTTTATAGCACAAGTTTACAGTGGAAAAAGTTTAAAAAGCAAGAAAGTTTTAAACAACCAGAGAAGCGCTTTCAGCTTTATTAAGCTATCTTCAACTCATTATAATAACAGATTGGAACATCATACATAAAGCTGAAAGTGCTTCTCTGGTTTTTTAAAACTTTCTTGCTTTTTAAACTTTTTCCACTGTAAACTTGTGCTATAAAGGACTTTTACTTTTTATGATAATAAGTGGAAGTATAATTGTATATAATCTTTTATTTTACTAACTATTATGAATAATCATAACAAATATTTTAAAATATTTGTTGTGACTATTTTTAACTGTTAGTAAGATGCTGTGTTTTATTTTCTAATCTCATAAACTGCTTATCCTTTAGTTCTTTCTTTCGTTTTATTTTAGGTGCAATATCTGAAAAATTTTAAATGCTTAGATTCTTTCTTTATTATATCTTAAATAATTGGCAGTCAAAATTAGAATCAAATTAAAATTGCAAATATTGCCATAATTTCTTGCTGCAAGTAAACAAATATTTTGTTTCTTTCTCCAGTAAATAATAGAGCCACAGTAGTCAAATTACAGCTTTCAAGTCACTTGCAGCTCTTTGGTACCTTCAGTGCAGCTCCATATCATAAAAGTCAATAGTTAATATGAAGTAAATACCTACTTAATTTAAAAAATAATAATATTTTTGTTAATTTTTCATTTATTGTAAAAAATAGTATGCATTTATATGATATAAATGCATATGAAATATATAGTAAAAACAATTTTTGAAGCCATTGTTAAGATTATCTGAAAAAAATTGATGCGGCTCTCATTGACACAGAAAGAAACTGATTGCAGCTCTTAAGTATTTGAGACTCTCTGACATGGCTCGTAGTGACATGAAGTTTGGCCACCTCTAAAGTATTTGAGTATATGTATGCATGCATGCAATTTATTTTTTAATATTAAATGCATATTGTCTATAATTATGATTTTTTGAGTATTTTACAGATTATCCACAGAATTGTTTATCTGGGGAAATTAATTTCCATATTATCCCAGTTAATTGGGAATATACTGTGTGTCAATTTTCACAATGTAGACATAGATGAAGAAGTGAGATTTATTTAAACCTGATGCTAGCCTTGAATGAGAATTGAAAATAGTAATGAGAGATTTTTGACTTTAGTTTTCAAGTTTTTTTTTTCTGATTGATTCATATATTATGTAAATAAGCACCAAACTTTTCAATTATTTCAAACTATAATGCAATTTGTGCATATTCTAATCACCTGCTTTAACTCCTTAACTCAGCTAATTAATCACAAGCACTAATCGCAGTTGAGAATAATGATAGATTTTTTTTATTTAAAAACTAACGTTTTCAATACAGTGTACCATCCTCAGGTTCTACATTCAAACTCAATTTCGAATGTCCAACAGCTTCTTAAACAGAATCTCAACAAAAAATTGAGTTTGAATGTAGAACCTGAGGATGGTACACTGTACCGAAAAAGTTAGATTTTTTTATTTAAAAACTCATTATTCTCAACTGCGATTAGTGCTTGTGATTAATTAGTTTAGTTAATGTGTGAAAAAATTGCATTATAATTTGATATAATATACAATACATATTATAAATATCATAAGATGCCGTTATATAAATCAGTCATGCCTAACTGTGCCATATATATTTATGGATGGAAGTTTGAATCAATAATTGTGAATAGTGTTATACAAGACTGTCAAAAATTTTTATAATACTAAGTCAAATCACAAGTTTCTCACTTTTTAACACAGTTTAAATTATTATTAACAATATTCAACTAAGTTATTTTGTTTTGGCAATATTGTTGTAATAGTTATTATGATAACTGATTAGCAGATGATTTATGCACTGTTATTAATGATGCAATATACCTTCTTATAAAATATTCCAATTATTGAACTTTATAAATATGAAAAGATTAGAGATGAAATCTTAAAGTTGAAAAAATCAAATAATTAATGTTTTCATTTGGGATATTATTAATAAATACAGGAAAACTGATTTGATTCATGATAAGCTTAGAAATTTTTATTCACATAGTGGACAAATATCATATATATACAAAAATTATTGATGGCCCAATCAACAGAATCCTCACAGAATTAAAGAAAGTAAAAGAAAAGCTTGCCTTATATATGAAAGTATTCTAGAAAACCATAATTAAGCTACATTTAGACGGTGCAACTTTTCATGCAACTAGGCGCACGAGAAGGCATGCAAAGGCGCATGCCTCAAAATCTGTTGCAATATTAGGTACAAGAAGCCGCATGTGTTCCCCATCCTAGTTGGGTTACACGTGCAGCTAGTCTTGCTACATCTTGTTATTTTTGATTATTTTTAAACTTTTTTTTGCAAATTTTTCTTTGCTTTATAGATTGAGGTGTGAAGAAAACACTTCAATTTATTGAAGAAGTTAAATTTATCGTTGTCAAGTCATTCTAGTAAATTTTTTGAAAAGACTGAAACTATCTAACCTGACTTGGTTCAACGATCAATGTTATATTTTTTTTAAGACTTGGTTCAACAATCAATGTTATATTTTTTTTAAGAAGATACTTTCTTGAGAAATTAAAACGTTACTCAATCTTTTATATTCAACATAACAAATTATTCCTCTTCTCAGTTATCTTGAAGACATCAGTTACGGGTGTTTAAACTATAGTTTGATATAAAATAGTATGTTACAAAACAATTAAAAGTTTTTCGAGTTATCCCCAAAACTACAATACATATTTATAAATAAGACATATAATAAAAAATTATTCATAAGTAATTTTAAGTAATAAGTAATTTTAAGGGATTTATAGTAAATTATAAATCACTATAAATCCCTTATAATTTAATCGACAATCAGTTTTTGCCGTTAATTTCAAAATTACTTATGAATAATTTTTTATTATAAGTAATAAGTAATTTTAAGGGATTTATAGTAATTTATAAATCACTATAAATCCCTTATAATTTAATTGACAATCAGTTTTTGCTATTAATTTCAAGATTTTAAAAATATAAATTTATGACTGTGCGTTTTGGGCCGCGTGTGAAACCCTCCTTAATTGCTGCAACAAAAACAGTCATAAAAGTTATTGTCAGACATCTGGAAACTGGAAAGATTCTGAACAAGTTATAGGAATTAAATGCACTGATGGAATTTCTATTCTCTTTAGTTCTTCTGATCGTGGGAAAATTTTGTTATATTTATAAATAAATTAAAATTTATTTGAAACGATTTTTGTGTTGGTCTTGAATTTTACGAATTGTCCTCGTTTCAATAGCTATTTAACAGCTACTAATCCGGCTGTGAATTAATTAATTCGACCATACCCATTCTATTTTGTTAGGACTCTGTTAATTGTTAGTAAATAGTACATTAAAATAATTTCGGTTTAATTGTTAATGTTTATTTTCTTGGGAAAAAAGAGCTTCAGTTCTTCCTTCTAAATCAGGGATTCCCAACCTTTTTCTTGCATCGACCCCTTTTAAAAGCTATTTAACAGCTACTAATCATGTTGTGAATATTAATTCGACCATACCCATTCTATTTTGTTAGGACTTTCTGTTAATTGCTAGTAAATAGTACATTAAAATAATTTCGGTTTAATTGTTAATGTTTTGAAGATTATGAGTCGTACTTTGATCGAAATATTTGCGAGTCAGAACACTTTCTTTTTTCTTCTTTTCCTTCTGTCATTTGAATGATAACAGTAGCTGCCGCTAAAGCGGCAGCATACAACTCTTTTCGTGTCTATATTGTCTGCAATATGTCCTCCACGTGTGAACACGAAGGGGCAAGTTGCATGCATCATGCAGCTGTTGCGCCTTGAGGCATGCGTCATTCTGCATACAACATTGCATGCAGAGAGGCACCGTCTAAACATAGCTTTAGGGTATTAAAAGAATATATCAAATATAAGATTCTCAAAGTAGCATTATATTGTTATGTCATAACTGATTGAAAAGAACCATAGAAAACTAAAAATATTATGATTATAATTAGTTAATAATAGATTATTGCTTTCTTGCTAATAATGCTGTTACAGTACTTTCTTAAAAATAGTTTGATAGTTATTGTATATTTAACCTGTTGTTATTTATTCAGTTATTGAATTTCAAAGTTGTTAAATCCAATCAATTTTTAGATTTAAATATTGGGTTGTAACATGAATAATTTCAGTTGTATTAAAAAAGAATTTTTTTTTCATAAAAAAAATAGGCTTACATTTAATCAATTATATAATTACCATTGTTACTAATGACAGTTTACCATTTTATATGCAATTAATGAATGCCTTCTGAATAAAAGTTTTTATTTTTTGATACAAAAAAGTCTTGAATGAAAGAATTTACTTCTTCATTGTTGAACTTTTTACCATTTAATGCATTTTGTAATGATCTAAACAGATGATAATCAGATGGCACAAGATCTGAAGAGTATGTTGGATGTGGTAATATTGACCATTCAAGCTCCAAAATTTTCTCTTGAACTACTTTAGACTAAAGTTGTTCAGGAGAAAATTTACCGAATAATGAGAGCAATGATATTTTTCAAAATGTACAGAAAAATCGTCATATTATATTCAGGTTTGGATTAAGACCTTTCAGGCCCATAGGCATAAAAATTTTTAAAACAAATTATAAAAATGTTCAATAATTTTTTTTATCTTGCCTTTGGGGCCCTTTAGACTAAATTCATTCAGGAGAAAATTTTTGAATTTGAATGGAGCATACTCTTCAGATCTTGTGCCATCTGATTATCACCTGTTTATATCATTATAAAATGCATTAAATGGGAAAAAATTCAATAACAATGAAGAAATCAATTCTTTCATTCAAGACTTTTTGTATTGAAAGATAAAAACTTTTATTCAGAAGACATTCATCAATTACCTATAAATAGGAAAATGTCATTAATAACAAGAGTGATTATATAATTGATTAAATGTAAGCCTATATTTTTTTTAATACAACTGAAATTGTTTGTGTTACAACCCTATATATAATATAATTGCAATAAACATAAAAATCAGTGTGAATTTTGTTATGCTAAAATTATTATGTAATTATTTTTAAATATTAGTCTTAAATTTAAAAAATTTCTTAAGTTTTAATTTAAAAAAATCATTTGCAAAAATAAATTTTCTAGTAATGTTAAATTATTCAGTTCTAATTATCTGTTTAGAACACATTAGAGATTTTACTAAAAGTTGATATTCATAAAATAGTTAAGTTAAATAACTGATGTCCTACTGATGGTATATGCTGTACATGGCAGAGACAAACATCAGAATTTTAAAATTGCAAATTTGTGGGTCATAATTAGTTTATTGCAGCTGTGTTTAGGGTTTTTGAAAAAGGAGCATAATGAGTTTCTGATCATCAATTCCAAATGTTTTCTGGCCAAAATTTCTTATAATAAATGGTTTTTATTAAAATTTGAGTATTTTTCAGAAAATTTGCTTTTTTATTCCCTTCTTTCTCTATATTCTAGATTTCTGTGTTTATATTATTGCAATTATATGTTGAAATAAAGTTAATTACTGAAATTTTTTGCAAAAATTGATTTTTTTATAGGATAAACTATAAAATCTTTAAATTTAAAAAATGTTATAGATAATACAAAAATTTTGCTTAATTCTATTAAAATAGGGAATATTTTTTATTAATTATTGATTTCTTTTACTTCTTTTTTCCTGTACTTTTGTCAAAAACAAGAAAATAATAATGTAAACAAAGATCTGCTATTAAAAAAAACATGGCACTTTTATTGTTACCATTCCTTTCCTCCACTTCCTGCAAGCCTACTATACAATGGGGGAGTCCAATTAGAGTAAAGTAAAGAATAGGGATTGCAATTTGCCGGTAAACCAGTAAATTGCAAATTTTAACCTTAAATGGCTACGGGTAATTCTACACTGTTTTTACCTGTAATTCGGTAAATTATGTACATAATTATATTACACTTTTTTGTATTTATTCGCTGGGCCGCGATCTAAATCATCAATTATGTTTAGTGTATGGAATCCTATTGGCTGTGATCAAAGTTCTGTATAACAGAAATGACACAGTAGTAGATGAAACTGAAGACAAAGAACTGGAATTTATTGAATCAGCTGAAGACGATTTTAAGTATTCTAACAACTCTGATGAAGAATACAACAGAAATACTGAATATAATGGCGGGATTTTAGAAGTAATACAGGACATGGTAACTAGTTCTCAAACAAATTCTGTACAAAATGTAAATTTGTGTTCTCTCATAAATAAAATACGAAAAGTAATCAAAATATTTCTCAAGTCAACAACAAAAAATAATGATATATTATAAAAACATGTAAATGAAGAAATGGTTAAGAAACTTTCCTTAATTCTAGACTGTAAAATGCAATGGAATAGTTTACTTTCTATGTTAGAACGTTTTTCTAAGATTCAAAACTGGGTCAGAAAAAGTCTGATAGATTTAAGATTAGATATTAGTTTTAACAACAATGGCCTTCAATTGTTGTCTGATACAATATTAGCGTTATAGTCAATAAAAGTTCCTGTTGAATACTGTTCTGAAAATGAATTCTGAATATTATATATTGCTGATGTTACACTAAAATTCATGCTGGATGAACTAACTGATCAGAATATGATGTTGAGTAATGAACTTAGGGAGCCTTGAGTAGAAAAGAATGGGCGAACTGTTTATTCAGATATTTTGCAACATCTTTTCGATACTGATCTTAATAAGTGGGAAGATGAGGATTATGGAATTTTTAATAAAACACTACAATCAGAAATAAAATCGTGAAATTAATTGAATGCATATATTCGTACAATAGAAATGATACACATACTATGGTCAGCCAGGTTAAAACAGAAATAATAAATGTTGCTGATTCCAAAAATTCAGTATGCACAATTCCTTCGACATCTGCAACTACGTTATCCATGAAAGAAAAACTTAAATAATTGATCAAAAGAAAAACAGAAATACAACATGATAATCTGCTTCTGGCACAAAAAAAAAATATTAATAAAATCATTAAAAAGGACTAGAATATTTTCAACAGGAAAATATAAGGGGGAAATATATTCAAATAGTGTACGATTCTTTAATAATTATTAAACCAACACATATGGAATCTGAAAGAGGTTTTTCTACAGCAGGATTATTTTGTACAAAAATTAGATCACAGGAGATCAAAGTGTTGATCAGTTGTTTCTTATGTGCTTATTTTTTAAAACATGTCCAAAGTAATTAAGTATTTAATTATATATTTTATAATTGTTTTCATTGTGAAAAATTATTCATGCATAAGTATTACTTATAATTTTATTTAAATTATTTATGTTCAGAATACAATTTCTTTTCATATACTTTTGTCACAGTATATAAGAATCAAATAAATGTCTTATTATTATGAATTTTTATTTTATATTCATGGTTTAAAGAATTACCGGTATGCTGGTTTTGTTTGAAAATTTTACCTCATTGGTAATAGAAAAAGTCGGTAAATTTGCAATCACTAGTAAAGAATATATAGCTGTTTATGTATGAGATGATTTTTGTATGTTTGTTTTTTTATATAAATTCAAACTTTATAAAATATTAAAATAAAAATTACTGAAATGAAGATTAAATATGTTAATTAATATAAATTATTAATAATAATGATAATATTTCAAAAAATATTTGTAAATTTTGAAATAATTACATGACATATCTTAATATTTATTAGTCAAAATTTGCATCTTAATTGATTTTTATCAACTTTTTTGAAAATATAGTCTATTTTTCTTCATTTATTGTGAGACTGGAACAGTTGAGTTTAGATGTGATTCAACTGCCGAGCGGAGACAGTCAAGTCAGGATTCTGACACCAGGTGTGATAATTTTTCGCACTCACACCAAATGCAGATTTTAGAATATAAGGCTGAAAATTTTAATAATGGCACGTGGATAAGTTGCAACTCCAGAATTCAGATGCTGTTGGAAACACACAGAAGTAAAGACGACTAATTTAAATAATAAAAACAAAAACATTTATTGATACTAAACTAAAAAATACAAAAAATAACTTTCACAAAGAATAATCCAGATAATTACAAGAATGAATGTATACAAATTTTTAATTCTGACACAGACTACTACATCGAGAAAAACCAATGAAACCTTTCATATTATATTTATAACAACCTGTCATAACCTTAAAGAAATTTTTACGGTCTATAAATGATACAACTTGAGAGAGAGTTGTTTCGATATTCCTTTTTTCTTCAAAACTTGGTTCCACAGATTTTTATGAAGAGTTCAACAAACAGTTATTTTGAGACTGAAGACACTTAGAGAGACATCCAGACAAAACGACGGACACACCAAAAGTTTTTTGGACAGGACTGACTTCCAACTTTCCGAAGCATAGTCTGTCCCTGCCCCTCAATATCCTTACCAATCCTGACGGATGAGAGAAGGGGTTTGAATTAATTCCCAAATCCCATTCGCTCCGTCAGATGATGATTTCTTCCTGGGATTGGCAGCAGAACTGTCAAGATTTTATTTTTATGACTTATGGTTGTTGAGACAACTTTGATCTCCTTAATGTCAGTTGTAAGAACTTTATTTTCTCTCTCGAGGTATTGTTTATAAAAGGTTTTGTAATTCAAGAGGTTAAAATTCTTATTCAGGCCAAAAGGTTATTCAGAAATTCTAGTCTAAAGATTTTCTTGTTTTCGTTAACTTTTCTCTGTTTTTATGATTACATATACGTTCTTTGAGCTCAACTAAGGATTGTGGTAGTGGGGGTACATAAACAAGGTCCTTAACGTACCCCCACAGGAAGAAGTCGCAGGGCATTAAATCGGGATCTGGGAGGCCAGGGGAACAAAGCTAGGTCATTCTCACCAATACGCCCAATCCAGCGATGTGGAAGTCCATCGTTTAGGTAGTCACGAACTGGGATGTGCCAATGAGGGGGTCCCCGTCTTGTTGGAAGACAAAATCCCTGAAGTCAACACTGACTTGCGGGAACAACCACAATTGCAACATATCCAGGTAACATTAGGACTATGCTACAAAATGTATGGAATGAGCTCGATTATTGTCTGGACGTGTGTCGTGTCACCAAAGGGGCACATATTGAACATTTGTAGAACATTTGTAGAGTTTATTTGTATATAAACTTGGTGAGTTTGTGGTTCTTTTCATATATCTTTTATATGTGTACGTGTAATACTTTTGAAAATATAGCCTTTTCAAAATGAATGAATCATTTATGCTAGCCCTGTATTTTAACATTCATTTTTATGTGATTTTTGCACTTTTTACTAGTTTTTAGGTGGTGATTTTTTTTTATTTTTTTAAAATTTTTGAGTTTTTTAATATGTTCATTGACTGACTTAATGTAAAGTTGCATAAACTGACCTTAAGGCTGGGTCTCACAGGTATAAAAATGTGGCATTAATTACTGGCATAAATGTGTTGCATATAAAACATCAAGCATACCAATATTCAAACCAAATGCATACAACATGACATAAAAAAATGATATCATTTAGCTATTGGACAATTACTGTCACATCATTTGAAGTTAGCTGATTCAACATAGATAGCATTTTTTCTCTTTTTTTCCTATAATTATTAACAAAAAACCAACATAATCAAAAATAATATAAATCAAAATGACTTAAAATGGGGTATGACCATACATTCAAAAAATCAAATATTTCTGTATAAATTATAGAATGTAATAATGGTGGCTTCAGTGAAAGCTGAAAATATTTTAAGAAAATAAAAAAAGATACAAATAATGTACAATTAGTTAACATAATAATAGCTAATATGGGAAATACTTTCATTAAACTGAGGAAATTGAGATAAATATTTTAAAATAATATTTTAATAAAATTAAAAAATGTGATTTTTTTTATATAAATATCAGGTCATCTAAAAAGTAATGTTGTTTTTAGCATTAAGTTTTGAAAGAATATAATCAAATAATAAATTTAATCAAGTATATATTCCATAGAATAAGGTCACCTCAGCTTACTAATATTTATAAATTTTTAAAAATTCAGGTTTAGACAAGCTGAGACATGTCTGAACAAGTATAATATAGAAATGACATTACTTTTGGGATCACCTAATAACATCAAGTTATCTTCCTTCTGTTGTCAATAATTGCTTTTTTTCATCTTTTTGATTTGGATGGCTAATTTTTAAATTTTGTACTTTATAATTGTTGTTTAGTTTAGTAAAAATTGAGAATAATTAATATTGTGTTAAGAGAAAGTCTTTTAGGTATTATTCTGCTTAAAAAAATCATATGTTGAGTTTACTTGCTCAACACTTAGCATTTAATGCTCCACTGTTAGTTATAACATGAAATTGTGAAAAAATATGAATGTTATAAAATTTTGTTTTATATAGTTTATAAACTATAAAGGTTAATTTTATAAACTTAACTTACTTAGGTTCAAGTTAAGTTTGTAAAACTTGAAAGTTTTATAAACTTAATTTTATATAAAGCTGACTATTGATAAATTTTTCCTTACATTATGAAAGAATTGAATAAAAATTCCACTCTTATTGTCAGTAAGGATATTATTAAACATAAAACTTGAACTTGACTCAAACCTGAGTTTCAGACAAAGTTCAACTTGATTTGATTCAACTTTGATGTATACATATCTTTAATGTTATTATATAATGTATTGTATTTCTATAATTTATTTGATTAAAAACATATGTATTATTAAATAATTATATAATTATATTTTAATTAGATATATAATAATGATTAATAAAACCTTCTCTTTAAATTTTGCAGATATGCCTCTGTTTGGATTTTGTCCTGCCTGGGATGAATTTTATTTAGTGGTATGTGAATTGTGTGGTTATGTTGTTAAGCCACAAGCATTGAAGAATCATATTGGTAAGTACTTAAAATTATTATAAATAAGTTATTAGAATATTAAAATTCTTGTAATATTAGACTGCTTTATTTATAAACAAAAACAATTCAAGTCTTTAAAGTATAAAATTCCTAATGATTTTTTGATTTTTTACTCTTCAGTTATATTGTTATGTTAATTTTATGTTAAGATTAATTTTCTAAAGTATGAAGCATAAAATATTTAACTTAAAGAACAATTTTTTCAAGTTCATTTTTGAATTTATTATGAATAATAAACTAAAATGTGATTGCTTAAAAATCTGTTAGATTAGCATTACATAATACAGGCAATTCTGAATTACATAGATCTAATATAATAGTTAATGTTCAAAAATAAACGAAAATATTTTTTGTAAACTTCACTAAAAATCCCATATAAGTTCGATATTTACGACACAGTAAATTTGAAATTGTTACAGGAAATACATAATTAATTACAGAACATTTTTAAAATATTAATCATCATAGAAAATAAGCTACCTTTCAACTTCTTAATATTTATTTTATTTATTATTTTTCTTATTGTTTATTTTTCCTAATACCTTTCAACTAATATAATAGATTTGTGCTTATGTAAAGATTCCTTAACTAAAACAAAAATACACTGATTGTAGAGGATAAAGCTATAATACAGGAATATAAGTATTTTTCACCTAATTTCATCATTTATCATATATACATGTATTTTATGGGTTTATTAGGTTGATTTTTAGTTAATGAGCTGAGCCTGAACCAGAACTCTCCTGAAAAATTGAAGAGGTGGAACTCATAATTGAATCTGGTCTCCAAGATGGAAACAACTGTTTTATCACAAGATTTATGTGCTTAGTCTGTAATCACATGCCAGTGATTTACTAAAATTAAGCCTAATTAATACTGTGTTACTTCAAATTTAAGCCACACTTTTTATTCAAATTTTTAGGACAAAATTTGGGTGCGGCTTAAATTCAAAGCAAATATTTTAATATCTTATTTCTCCTGATCTCCCACTCCCCAACGTACGGGTTTTTGCTTTACGCTCTATGCATATGGATATTATTACGACTGTTGATAACAGTTTATTCGGTGGTCCCCCGTTCGTATTTTTCTGATTTAATCCGGTTGCTGCAAAAAAAAAAATCAACTGCACAGAATCAAAAAAAAATTTTTATAAATATATCTTAAAATGTCAGCTGTCAAAATTTATAATGATAATATGGCTTAAAATGAAATTGCCAGGTAAAAATATAACTAATGCTACTCATGGGAAAAAACAAAATTACTTTCTGAACAACCCAATATAAATATCTGTATTCATAAAATGTAATATTTGTCAATCTATCTATTCCACAAAGGCTCCTATAGTTTAGACATCTCAGGACTAAACTTGATCTAGAGACATCCTATAGTACTATGGATAACAAATTCCACAAAGGCTCCTATACTAGTTTAGACATCTCAGGACTAAACTTGATCTAGAGACATCCTATAGTACTATGGATAACATATGTTACACTGGATTGAAATTAACCCTGGGAATGGGCATTTTGAGATGGCAGTAAAAATATCCTCATTTAAATCCTTTAAAGTGATATTCGAATTCAATGTGATGTCATAGCAACACAGCATGACGACATCAATGACACAACAGTTTATGACTTCATAAAATGACATTATGTTGCCACAATGTTGATGCCATCACGACATTATATTCTGGCTAAATCAACTGGTAAAATCAATCATAAAATTGGACATGAGAAGCCAATGGATTGCAAATGCTATAATGAAGTATCTGACATTATGATGTAATAATGGATGATGTCACAAAAGTTATGACTGCATAATGTCATTATGGTATTATCATTGCACCAATGTGACATAATCATGATTTGCCAATTGATTCCAAATGCTATAATAAATGAAATATATGCACAGATGATACTTCTGCATAGCTATTATAAAGTCTATAAATCCATTCAGTCTGTGCCCAGCCCATTGATCAACATTCTTTCAACTTCCAATTGAGTCCACCGTGAGTGTTGGCCAGCCTGTCTTAGACTCTAAAAGTGGCTGCTGTCAAAAGTAAAACAAACAATTAGACAAAGATTTGATGTTGATTTAAGCAAAGGTTAGTTAAAGCAAGACCAGATAAGAGGGAATTTATTGAGTATGTATTTCAAACTATGCCCAGGCATTGCTTGGCATACTTTGCTAATTTTGAAATAAAAAATTCTATCATGTTTATCAATATGTCTATGTTGAAAGTTTTAACAAATTTTTCTATGTATTTTAAAACAATGTAATATGATTTTTTTCCATAATTTTACAATTTGCATAGAATTTCTTAAATTAATTATTTTTATTTAATAACATATATTTTCTTAATAGGGATTAAAATCCAGAGAAAAAACTTTATCTATCATGAAAAATAATTTGACAGTTGAAAATGTTTTAGAAAAATTAAAGCTGTTATCTAAAAAGAATTCAATGGTATACCAATTTTGTAATCTTTAAAATTTTTTAAAAATTTATTACTATTATTGTTTTAAGTAATTAATAACATAATCAGATAATAATTCTTAATAAATAAAATTAATATTATAAACAAATTTACTTTTAACTGCTTAAACTTTAAATACTTAAATACTTTTTCAGACTAGCCCTTTTCACAGTAAAGATTAAACATATATTTATTAATATAAATGTAGAAACGTTTTTGGTGCTCTTACACCCTCTTCAGGTACAGTTCATTCCAAAAAGGTAGTCACCTGCTTCACAGGGGCTGAGCTTACTGGAAATTGATCAGTTATAAAGTCTGTCAGTTCGAACCTGCATAGTGGAAGCTAAAAATGGACGCGTCAGATCTGACTAAGAATAGGAGTGAGGTATACAAATGAGATGGGTCGATTACAGTGCTCTGAACTGAAAAAATTAATCACTGCTCACTATTTCAAGCCAGGCAAACTTTCTAGTTATGAATTGAATAAATAGATAATACGGTCTAATATATTATTTTTTAAATTTTGAATATTGGTAATTATGAGTAAGATATTTACAGATTTTATTTTTTAAATTCTAATATGTAAAATAAATATACCATATTTGTTTGCCACCATACATTACATATAAACTATATATAGAGTTTTTTATATATTCCCATCGAGGATAAGAATAAAATTTTATTTGTGTAAATGTGATGTTTTTGAACTTTAAATTGAAAAATGATTTCATATCGAAAATTGCAGCGATCTTTTATGAATTATAATAATTAGATTTATAAATAGTATATACCATCTATATTCGGGTATAAGCCGAGGTTTTTTTTTTCTCAAAAAAAATTTCTGAAGTGGTTCATTATACATGGATCAAAAAAATCAACTTTTTTTTGGCTGGAGAAATTGAAGTAATAAGCAAAGCCATAACTTATTGAACATCTCATGAAGACAGGAAGGAAATTTTGCAATAATTCATTTAATACGATACCAGGTAAAATTTTATCTTACCCCAATGTGGTCGAGCGAGTCGCGCTGCCGACTCCAACCTACGTCTATATACCGTAATCAGATAGGCAATGCCACGCTGCCCGATGCGACGCAACGCGAAAACTGGACAATCAATCAAAAATCTTACATTAGGATTCATATTTGAGTGAAAAAAATATACCTGTATTACTTCAAATTTAAGCCACACTTTTTATTCAAATTTTTAGGATGTAAAATCTGGGTGCAGCTGTCGAGCGAGTCGCGCTGCCGACTCCAACCTACGTCTATATACCGTAATCAGATAGGCAATGCCACGCTGCCCGATGCGACGCAACGCGAAAACTGGACAATCAATCAAAAATCTTACCTAGGATTCATATTTGAGTGAAAAAAATATACCTGTATTACTTCGAATTTAAGCCACACTTTTTATTCAAATTTTTAGGATGTAAAATCTGGGTGCAGCTTAAATTCAAAGCAAATATTTTAATATTTTATTTCTCTTGATCTCCCACTCCCCAACATTCGGTTTTTGCTTTATGCTCTATGCATACGGATATTATTATGACTGTTGATAACAGTTTATTCGGTGGTCCCCCATTCGTACTTTTCTGATTTAATTCAGTTGCTGTTTGATAGTAACTTGTAGAATTGCGGTCATATCTGACCATATTTTAATTATAAAAAAAATCATGAATTACTATAATGCTGTTTATAACTGCTAATGGAAACAAATTGCCACCTTTTATTATTTTAAACAAAATTTGTACCCAAGGAAAATTTTCCTAAGAGTGTTAATTGAAAAATTTTCCTTGGGACAAAATTTGTACCCAAGCAAAATTTTCCTAAGTGTGTTATAATTCGAGCACAAAAGAATGCATGGATGACATCAGAATTGATGAAAGATTGATTAAAACATGTTTGGGAAAAGATACCTGGTGTTATTTTTTTCAAAAAAACGAAAGTAATAGTATATCGGAAAAAGATTCTCAATAAATTAGGTAGCTTATTATGTATATTAGTATCTTTTTAATTAAATAAAAATGTTTCTTATTTTTCATTACCGATTATAAAATCATTTTTATTTTTTCCAATTTTAAAATCCTAGTATGGCTTGAATTCGAGGGCGGCTTAAATTCGAAGTAATACGGTATTTATTTTTCATTATTATTAATTAAGAATGTTTTAATTCATTCGCTAGTAATCGATAAATACTTATTATATTTAACTTATCAATGATTTAATTAAAATAGATTAAAAAGTAACTAAAATAATGTTTAAAATAACGAAAAAGTAATAATTATTTAAAATCTGTATTGAAAAATAACACAGACTTTTTTGATAGACTAATATCAAAAAAGTTCATCGTAAGCAAAATCAAAACTTCGAAATCACACGATCAACGTCTAGAAATCACTTTGCACACGTCATTCTAACGGCACGCTTGGGAGCCGTGTGACATAGACATATTCTAATTGCACACGTCATCCTAACGATGTTATGACATCATCATTAAAATGATCTATCATCCTAAAAGTGTATGACATCATCATTTAGGTGAGCCACTCATTTTAAAATACGATCAAAGATTTGATTGAATACAAACTAAACTCAACTATAGGAAAACGAAACTTCAAACAATCTCTTGGGAGTCATGTGATGTAGATGTATTCTAATGGAATTTTTACTGTGATAATATGACAAACGATCTCTTGGGAGTCATGTGATGTAGATGTATTCTAATGGAATTTTTACTGTGATAATATGAACTTTTTTAGGAAAGAAAACAGTTATTCAATAACAACAATAAAAAGAAAATATTTTTATGTAAATTATAAAAATTTATTACTATTCATTAAATTGATATTTTCTGAAGCTATATCAGTCATACACCGACATCAGTCTCGCTTCGGAGTAAAATAAAATTTTACTTTACCTGTTGCGATCGAGCGTGTCGCACTGCCAAATTCAACTTGCATTTATATAAGTGCACCAGATAGGCAACACCGCACTGCCTGATGCGTCGCGACACAAAAATTCTCAATAATAATCCAGCTAAAGTCATCCAACGCAGCACGTCTACATAAGATTCTTGGATTATTGTCGAGAATTTCTGTGTCACACCACATCAGGCAGCAGGGCGTCGCCTCTCTGATGCACTTATACAAACACATGTTGGAGTTGGCAACATGATATTCTCGATCGCTTCGGGTAAAGTAAAATTTTATTTTCAAATTGATATATTGGTGTTTGTATTATAATAATTTATTTTATATCTATATATTTTAAGTTTTAATAAAATATTTATTTTGGCAAATGGCATTAATATATCTGTAACTAAAATCAAAGACAGCACATAATTTATCGATTTTAAATTTTTATCGAATTTTAAGGGCTAAAGTCGGGGGGGTAGGCTTATATATGGGTTCTGCATTTTTACCGATTTTTAAACTCTGAAGTCGGGGGGGTCGGCTTATACATGGATCGGCTTATATTCAAGTATATAAGGTATATATTTGAAAGACAATCATTTTGGTAAATCTAAAGCAAATGCATATTTATATATGATTAGTTCAAAATAAAATTTAATGATATAGTTAACAAAGTAATTCATAAGAAATGATTTTTTAAAATGAAATTTTGTAGAAACCGAGATTAGCATTTATATCTATATTTTGTAAAAAACTAATTTTTTAAAATGAATTTGTGTAGAAATTGAGATTAGCATTTGCATGTTTGAAAATCAAGTCCAATTGTTTATTATTGTATAATTTCATCCCACTTCTTATTACGAGTAAATAAATTCAGCACAATTTTGTTTTGGGTGAACAATAAAAATACAAAGTGAAAGATAGTTGTATCTTTATTAAAATAAATAGAAACATAATACGTAAATATGTAACAATTGAAATCCGTTATATATTGTCTTTATACTGAACTTTCAGAAAGACATGGTAGAACATAAACTATAAATTTGACTATCATTATATATTGTCTTTATACTGAACTTTCAGAAAGACATGATAGAACATAAACTATAAATTTGACTATTGAACACAAATATAAACTCTTATTAGAAAATTTAGTAGAAATCCAAAACAGACATAATAATACAAAATTCATTTTGACATTAGAAAACCAAAACAGATATAATAACACAAAATTCATTTTGACACTCATCAATTTTTATATTTTCTATTTTTTAAATCCAACGATTTTGTCGTCATGGAAACGAAATAAATATTGTTTGGTTTTTAACTGACGATTAAGTTCTCATGGAAACGAAATACTCTAAATATTGTTTGGTTTTTATCGTTTGGTCAATTAATGGATATTAAACACTTTATCAATGAGAATCATTTGGAACAGCTTTTAATTTTATTACAAATGCAGAAAGAAGTATATATTTTCAAATAAAACATCTTAATGCATTTTCAAATAAAACAATAAAATAAAAGACTTCCCGTAGTTGCCATTACATTATTGCTGGTGCTTTGCTTGGTGCTTTAACAACTTATTGCTTAATTATGTTTAGTTTTGACTATATAATGCTGCATTTTGCCTAAATTAATAATAACATACATTTATTTGTAAATAATAAATTGAAACTTTCCTAACAAATGCTCAAAATCAATTTTCAGAAAAAATGATTGAACACCTGTCACTAAGCCTACCTAACCCTGCTGCTTAGAAAAAATAAATGGAATTGTCCAAAGCTCTGCAGACTCAAATTCGCACTTGAACCAATTAATCTCATTGGTTTGTAAATATTGTAAGGAAACTGAACATCTTCCACTTAGATGACTACCTTTTTGGAACGAACTGTACATTCTATTTACAACCATTTCGAATTATTAGAATTACATAAAGTTGGCATAGCAACCAACATTCTTAGAATGTATGCATTTAAATACTTATTTAGATTTACAGTAGTAACAATGAAATAAAATACTGTGAAACCCTGATTTTGAAACTTTTCGGGGACCGGCCCAAAAAGTCGAACGAGCCGGGAAATTGATCTCCTGCTTTGTAGGCAGGTTATATATATATAAACTGTATAATTTTATTAATTTACCATAATATTTATATAATAATTTACATAGGTTAATTTAACTTGTAAAACATTATTAAGAACAGAAGTATTATATAAATCGGAGAGCTCTTCAAATTACTTTAATGTAAATTAAAAATATTTTAATTCTTAACAAAAAAATTAATTAGATTTAATATTGATATATTGTACTTGTGATTGACTGAATTTAATAAGTATAATATTAATATTTAAATACTTTTTCTGACTAGCACTTTTTGCAGTAAAGATTAAACATATATTTATTAATATAAATGTACAAACATTTTCGGTGCTCTTACACCCTCTCCAGATACATTCTAGTTACAACCGTTTCTAATCATTAGAACTACATAAAGTTGACATAGCAACCAACATTCTTAGAATGTATGCATTTAAATACTTATTTGGATTTACAGTAGTAACAATGAAATAAAATAATAAAAATAAAAATTATAATACTAAAAACAAACAAAAAAAATATAACCCTTAACCTAACTAACTCATCCTTAACTTAAATTAGTTTGCACACGATTAAAAAACTAACACAAAAATAAATATACAGCACAATAGAGTCTTAAAGTGGTACATCATTCTATTTTTTACACTCTCCAATCTTTCTGTATTATTACTACATTGTTCCTTGTTCAAAGCGTATTTCCACGCCTGGGTTGGTTCCCAAGCCACTCTATCATTGATCAGGTTTTCTGAATATTTCCTTTTTATTATTTCAAATTGTTTATAATGTTTTGAATGAAAACAATAAAAATATACAACAAGTGTAAGATATAACTAGGTTTATTAAATTAAATAGACATAATGCATAAATATGTAACTATTGAAGTCTTTTTACTGAACTTTCAGCAAGATATGGTAGAACAAACTAAATTTGACTATCCAAAAAACAAATATAAATTCTTACTAAAAAATTTAGTAGAAAACTAAAACAGGCGTAATAACACAAATTTCATTTTGACACACATTCAATTTTTGTTTTCTTTTTTAAAAACTGACAATGAAGTTGTTATGGAAATGAAATAAATATCATTTGGTTTTTATCGTTTGGTCAAATAATGGATATTAAACACTTTATCAATGAAAATCATTTGGAACAGTTTTTAATTTATTACAAATGCAGAAAAGAAGTATACATTTTCAAATAAAATATCTTAATACATTTTCAAATAAAATAAAATACTTCTTGTAGTTGCCATTATGTTATTGCCAGTGCTTTGACAACTTATCTCTTAATTACTCATGTAATTATGACTATAAAGCTGCATTTTGCCTAAATTAATAACAACATACATTAATTCATAAATAATAAATTAAAACTTTCCTAATAAATGCTCAAAATCAGTTTTCAGATAAAATGATTGAACTGTCATTAAGTCTTCCTAACCCTGTTGCTTAGGAAAAATAAATGGAATCGTCCAAAGCCCTGCAAATTCGAATTCACATCTGAACTGATTAATCTCATTGGTTTGTAAGTATTGTAATGAAGCCAAACATCATTCACCTAGGTGAACACCTTTTTGGAACAGACTGTACATATGATAAATGATCAATTAGGGGAAAAATGCTTGTATTGCATTATAGTTTTATCTGATATGATTAGTATATTTTTGTTTTTAGTCAAAGAATCTTTACATATAGATCTATGCATGTCAAATTTACATGCATAAATTGCCTATATAATCAAACCTATTAACAAATTAAGATAAAACTTTAATTTCCTATTTTAGCATTACATTTTTCTTCAACTTTATGATGAATTGGGATATATAAAGCTAAGATGCTTGACAAAATATCTATATAAAATAAAGGAAAATGCATTAAGTTGTCTAAAAGATAAAAATCTCTCTTTTTTTGCCAATATTTAAGAAAATTCTTTATGCAAAATAAAGTTTTAAAAATTAATTTCTTTATTGAAACATCACAAATCAAGTTTTTTTTATAATAAAGCAGATAATGAGACAAAATAATAAATTTGTCAACTCTAATTTTTAAAATACAAATTTTTCTATATTTGTATGTTGTCAATTTGTATTTATACCCTTTTTATTTAAAAATAAGAAGTGATAAAGATTTAGGATTTGGATACAGAATATTCTTCAACATCCACATGTCCTTGTATCTTTTTTTTAATCTCTCTCAGATTCTAGGAAGCCCAATTGTTGTCTTAAAAACATTAAATGATATTTTAAAGGCTTTTCATACTGATTTCAAAAATTTGTCATTCATATATATTTTCAATAAACAGTCTTTTGTTAATGTTTTTCTACAAAATTCAATAAAGAGTTTATGATTTAGTTATTGAAGTTCTAACAGGCAGTTTTACCTATCTAAATACAATATATTTGAGCAGTTTACTATAGATTTCCCTATCCATCATTATTATTTTTGCTTAATCTATTGATTTTAATATCTAAGTTAAGCCTAAATTATCAATGATAAAGAAGTGGGGAACCACTAAATAATATACAGACACAATTACCAATTTATATAGATCCATACTTATGTAATGTTACTTTTAGTTAATGAGCTGGGCCCAAACCCAGCCACTCCTGAAAAAAATGGAGGTGTAATTTGGAATTGAATCCATATCCTCCAAGATGGTAATGGACTGCTTTACCATAAGACTTATATGTTATATTAAAAAATAATTATTTTTAATGTTAAGTCTTGTATTATCCATTAGTATTGTATATGTTCAGACACAGACACACACAAATTTACATATGGTTTTGCTGAACAATCCATTTATGTAAGTTAAGGACTGCCTGTATATGTAAATGAATTTCAAGGCAATTTTTTGATATATAGGTTGACTCAACTTACCATCATTCGACTTGGGCCGGTTTTACATGCTCAGACATTTACACTGGTTTGTCTGTGCAGCATGTTTGCACAGACAAACCGGAATATTTGTCGTTCTGTGTAAATGAATCACCGACTGAAAAACTGGTCTGTGGTACAGTTTGTGTTTGGCCTGTGCAAAGTCTGGCAAGTCTTGAATTCAAACAGATTAAATCTGTGCATGTTTGTTTGTGTTAAGTACTTTCATACCATGACCACAGACTGATAGCACAATCTTCTGTTCTTCCAAGTGACGATTTATCTATACAATGCAAGATTCTTCTCAGGATTTACATATTTATTCAAGCAAATTTATGACTGAATTTATAGAACTATATAGAACATTACCTGTCATTTGGAAAATTAAGAGCAGAGATACAGTGCTTCATATATGGCACCACATGTTTCAGGGATGATGTAGCTCAATGATGAAGGTGATAGCATTGCAGAAAATTTCATATCTTCATAGCTTCTCCCAATTGCCAAAAACTTTAGTGTTACTGTAAGTCTTTCATGAAGAGTTATCAATTTCCTCATTATAGTGTCTTGTCTTTTTATAAACGGTGTAACAAATTGTAACAGTTTTAAGTATGTCTCTTCATCCATTCTTAGGCAGTTATGCCAATCATCTTTTTCAAATTTAGTTCTTGTAAAAGATTAACATGAGAAAAAGCTTCACATTTTAGAAGCCAATCTTTTGTCCATCTTTTCCGTTTACATTTCTTTCTATTGTCCACTTCTGAAATAATAGCACTTGAGAGAAGAATCATTTTATATAAGCAAATTTACTTAATTTCACCATTACTTCTGTACTCATAGAAATTTAACCCAAGACTGATAACATGAAAGTTGAAATACTAGTTTTTGTCTGGATGATGTTGGAACGTATGAAGGTAAAACAAACTGTCTAACTCAGATGTGCAGACTATCTGTGCAAATGTTGTTTGCACAGTTTACAAATCTGAGTAAGATCTGAGCATGCAAAGCCAGCCTTACTTATGGTATTCCAATCTTATGGTGGTCCGTCCTTACAATATTCTGAACTTGCTATTTACTTAGTAGAAATACTTTTTCATTTTATGTGGCCTGAACAATCGCTTACCACCTTGGGGATCTAAATTCAATTCCGAATGATTTTATATCGTGGAGACTGTGTTCAATTCTGGATTATTTTATAATCTTGAGGACCTGGGATCAAATCCAGACAAGTATACTATCTTTTATGATTCAGTATTCCATTGTTTATTATTATTACTAAAATTATCGTCATTAAAGATCATTTTCAACTAACAACATTTTTGACTTTGAATGGGGTTATCAAAACATAACCCCATTCAAAGTCAATATTTCATCATCATAAGTAATTATCTTGATATTTGATATATCTTGCCATAACTTCAAGCACTTTCTTTTCCTCAACATTTTCAAGCAGAATCAATTTAAATTGAATTTTACAAGCTATAGCAATACCAATGTTATCAAATGCATAACAGAATCTAGCTTTGCAATAACTTGTAATATTCTTTTTTAGACCAGGGTACTGTACTTACAAAAAATATCTAGCATGATATTTACAATGAATTTTATAAATTTTAAAGTAAATATTCTTAAATAAGCATCTTATGTTAGTTATTTCCAATAGTAATAATTTATGATTTATTAAACATTTTCACAATAACACAGTTTGTGAAAATGTATTGGTTGTAGGACCTATGTGATTTATCATCAAAAATGTTAAGTCAGAATTTCTTAAGAGTAATAAATTGGATTAATTATTAAAAATACACAACAATGCTGTAATCTTTGTCTAGATACTATATAACTACATAATTTTCATTTAACATACCCTTTTACGTGCCATACCATCATAACTTCTAGAAGAGCTAACACTAGAAGCTGGAGAAGGACATCTTACTGAATTTTCTGATTCTTCATCTGATTTACTTTGTTTTTCTTTAGGCAAATTTTGTTTCAGAAGAGTTTTTAAATCTGGGATGGGAGCAGGTGTTTGAAAATAACTACCTAAATTAAAATTATTATTATTATTAATATTTATACTCAGTTTTTTATAATTTTAAATCATGAGAACCATTTTTACTTGTTACTAATAAATTATTTTCATTATTTTCTATATTAGTTTGTTGAAGAGTTTCCTGTGATACTTCCTTTTCTCTACTATTGTCTTCATACATTTCTACATCTTTATCTCTAATAAGTTATAAACAATTATTTAAATTTGAAAACTGAAAAAATTAAAATTTTTGTCATATTATTAAACTTACTGCTTATTTGCATCATCATTATTTAATCTATCAGGAAAATTTGAAACTACACTTTTAAAGGATCCATCTGAACTTAACTAAAAATTAAAAACACTTATTATTTTCAATTCAATAAAACTTATATTACAATTACAAAATAATTTTGAAAAGTTCAATGAAAGAATATTTTTAAAAACCCTTTAATAATAAATATGAAATTTTTATAAAATATTACAATATTAAATATTTATTACTATTATATTTTTCAATATTACCATCAAAATACAGGTGTCCCAATTGAAACTTACCAATTATAAATGAATCACAAATCAAAATGAAATGAGGTACAGTCGATTCTCGTTATTCGCGGTAGTTACGTTCTGTGAATTCTTCGCGAATACTGAATTAGTGAATAGTGAACCATTGTGCCTATGGAAACTATAGAATCCTATTTTTTCTTATTAAAAGCTTATAAAAGTTGAAAACAGATTGATAGTTTTGGGGCCCCTAGAATTGCAGGGCCCTAGGATGCGACCTAATCAGCCTACAGGTAAATCCAGCACTGATGATATCACAAATCTAATGCTACATAATTAGTTGATTTATTATTAATAATAGCATTGTTGAACATATGATTTAGCATGTTTGATAACTAATTATTTTTATCTAGTAAGGTATATAGATAATTATGAAGTGATGTGCAGGAAGAGATGTAGATTCTTAATTCAATATTAAGTCAATTTTTAACATAAGTGCATATATTATTATACTATTTATTAGATTTATATGTGTTATATTTTTTCATTACGACTATTTTCAATAAGTCATTATTGCAATGACATCTTAATTATGATTCACTTTATCATCATCTAATTTTAAAATGAACAGTCTAAGATATCAAGAAAATTTTTAAATACTGTATTATATCCAGATTATAATATTTCAAAAGATTATATATAACTAGTATATTCAACAGAAAAAATAATGTAAATAAATTACAGGTAGTCCTCGACTTATGATGGGGTTCCGTTCCAATGTCTCCATTGTAAGTCGAAGATTTTTTTAATTCTTGATTTGTTTGATTTCTGTTTTAATATTTTCATTTTTTTTAATTCTTGATTTGTTTGATATCTGTTTTAATATTTTCATAAAATAGATTTTTATTTAACATAAAATGGTTAAACAAAGCTTTCCTTGCCTTCTTTTTTATGTTGGAATTTTCATTAGAGTATTACTTCTCTTACTGGACATGACAAATTTACAACGAAATACAGTAATAAGGCTTTGCTTGCCAATTAATGCCGATGCTGCGATGCATATACAAAAACAACGTGATATATGTATATTTATGCAAGCAGCAAAGTGGAATTAGAGAATTTTTAGTAATAATTTTTAGTTGTCATAAGTGCGAATCATCGTAAGTTGAGGACTACCTGTATTAGAAAACAAATACTATGAAATCAATATAACTAAAAAATAATTACTAAGGTGAGATGGATAAATGCAACAGGTTTTTTTAATAGTTGACAATCTAACATCTATAAAAATTATAAAATGTGCAAATTATATTTTGTAAAAATTACAGAAGGAATTTATGCTATTATGCCATTGATTTATGGGAGAAGTTTGATGAAAACAAGATCTGCTGTTTTCCAACAGAATTTTTTTTAAAGCCCTGCTAATATGTAACTAACTGTTAAAATATGTTAGCCATTGTTACATTTTGTTTGGGCAAATGTAACAGTGGCTAAGTAGAACCTTTAGATATTGCAGCATATAAAATTATCGGGCAAATATAAAAAAAATTATTCATTATATAAAAAATGATCCAAAGTTGAAGTAAATCACATCAAAATTAAAAGATTTATGAACTTTTAAAGAAATTAAGACCAAAAGGGTTTTTCCATTCAAATAAGATTTTAAGAAAACTCTGAAGGATACGATACATTGTTTATTATAAATAAGTAAAATACACAATGAAAAAATTCTTCAAACAACACAAAAACTAATTTGAGTATGACTATTTTTTTCTGAGGTATTTAAGGGTAAGCAAATAAATTCATTCAAGTAGCACAAAATAAAAAGAAGTGATATTTAAATTAAATGAAATCGCATTGTATTTGTCAAATAGAATTCTGATCAGAAGATCACTCAAATTTAAACATATCATCCCATTTAGTGGCAATTCTTTTCAAATACCTCATTTCCCAATCATCTTCAATTGCTCTGGTTATTTGACCAATAAAATTCTTAACAGGGCTACTGAGAGAAATTTTTGGGCCCATGACAAGTCTGTGGTCTGGGACCCACTTAAAAATCATATAAAATGTTAAACATTTATTTAAAAAAAAAAAAAAAAGTACAATAAATTAAAAATTCGATATATTACATACCACGCATGGACTACATTATACAGTTGCATTCTTTACAATCACAAAAATCTTTGTCTATCAAAATAATGTTATATACAAAGGATGATAATATATAAAATAGTTTATTTTGGCACTACTGTTTTGGATGGTAGACAGTATGCTCTGGCAGCAGCCTGTGAACTATCAGACATGTTATGTCACATGTTGAGGCCCGATGGTTGGGCCCTTTTCCATGTTGGACCTGTGACAAAAGTCTCAGATGTCACCCCCTCTCGGCAGACCTGACGCTTAATAATTTTTTTGGAGTCTATTTCACTAAAACCCACTTATTGTTATCCAGATCTCTATTCATCATGTCATTTTTTTCTTAGTTCTGTATTTCCATTTCTTCTTCAAAACTGTGTTTCCCTGAACTTTTTGCTTTCTCGAGATTTGAGATTCCCTTTTGGAAATTCTCAAGAATCTCGAGAGTCTAAAAAATTTTTAGTTAGAAAATTACCTGCTTTTAATAAGGATAAAAACAAAATGAGACAGAAAAAATCCTGCAAAACGAAATAAAACAATCCAATGTTATTTGTTATTTGTTTTTTATTTAATATTTTAATTATATTGAAAAAATAGATCACATTTCAATAATATTGAAAAATAATCATATTTGTTTTACAATTAACAGTTTTTATAAAAATAGTTTTTGGATATATACAAACACTATTCGTTTATCTGCTTAAAGGGTCCTGTGTTTCAATAAAAAATTCCAGAGGTGGAATTTTTGTGCCCAAACTTATGTAGACATATATGAGCTTTTTACCTATACAACTACTTATTTTTTACATGTCACTATATTTGATTATCTAAACCAGGGGTCGGCAAACTTTTGAGATGGAAGAGCCAAACCTGCCCCTCACAATAATTAAAAAATTATTCGAGAACCATAAATATAGTTTTTACAAATAAGAAAAATTTAAAGTAATATTATAACAAGTTATAATATTAACTATATCTTTATTAAACAAAGAAAAAAAAAAAAAAAAACCACAAAAATTTGAGGCATGTGCCCAACCATTCCCTCCATGCTTGCTTTCTCCCTGGGTGTGACATCACACTTTGCGCCTTAGTGCCATGAAGTTTTGCGAGACCTATGAAACAAATGAAATCATTATTATGTGAATAAAATTCTTTAAAAATTTTATAAATGAAAACATGATATTTTCATTTTCAATTTTACTTCAGAGCCACAATTTACCGACCCGATCTAGATCAACAGATACATCTCTTAGGAAATGTTTAGGACCCTTCTATTTTAGCTATGTAATTTTTTAAGACAGCTTTATAGTTGCTGGCCATTGAGTGAAGATGGGAGTTTTGGAGGATGATTGAGGGCTAGCTATTCACTCATATCCTCTGATACACTATATCAGATTTACCATAGACATCATTAGATGTAATTGTTGCTCTGGCAAACTGCTGAATAGGGTAGAAACTAGATATTGATTTTGGCATTGTCATGAAAATGTCATCACAAATCTGCCTATGGCATAACACGTTGGTTCTACAATAATAGAAATCTTTAAAATTGCAATAAAATTGAATGATTTTGTACAGTTTATTGATCTATGTATTAAGTTTATATGCCTGTTTTAAATATTATTTTGTGATTAATTTTGGATAATTTTCTTTTTGAAACAAAGTTAGTAGAAGTGACGCAGATAAATCACTTAACTTATTTGCTTAGTTTATTGTCTCAAAGATGTCGCAGGGCCAAAATAATTAATGTATTGTTATGAAATTTTTATGATACTAATTCTCAATTTTTTTAATTCTCAAGAATCAGGAATCCCAAAATAATAATAATAGAAAATTCACAAGATTCAGGAATGAAATAGATTTCCTTGTAAATCAGGAATCTCAAGCACAATCACTATCTGAGTCCTCACTCTACTTCATCCCCTTCTTCACTCCTAGACACTTTTTTATGGCACTTATGCTTTGTCTTCTTGTTTTTTTAAGGGTTTTTAGCATGTCAGTCTTGGTTAATGCTTCTGATTCACTGTCCATTCTCTTTTGCCTTGTTTTCTCTGGGTGGGGAGTTTGTTTGACCATTTCCAACAGCAACCTTTCAAATGCTTTGATTGGCTGTTGATTTGAAAATGTAATAATGTCTGTTACATTTACCCCAAAGAAATATGTTACAAATGCCCCAAAGATACTTTTTTTCTGGGACAAAGGTAACATTCAATAATGGCAATTTTAAAAAATAATTTGATATAAATAGTGTTTTAGGCATGTATTTAAACCCAAATGAACAATTGTAAAGTTGTAATTATAGTATTCTATATTGCATTTACTTGATTATAAGCTGTTACTTGTATTTTATACACTCCAAAATAGAAAAAAGTTAGTGTTTTTAGCATTTGAAAGATTTTAATAATAATATTTAATTTACTTATAAAGTTAAAAGTATTTTGATTATTCTAAGTTAATTTCACCTCAACTAGCCATGGTACATACAAAGTATTGGAAATGCAAAATTTGATTGTTTGAATGAATGAAAAAGTTTGCTGTTTACTTTATTAAATGAATTATGATTATCAAAAGTTAGTATTGAGTATAATCGATCCAAAATCCATTACTATAGTCTTTCAGTTATTATTGTATTGATAATGATATAGTTATCTAAACAATACATATTAAAAAATAAGTTTGTTCCATATAAAAGGAAAATTTAAAATAATACAGGTAAAATTCCATTATAACGAATACTGTTATAATGAAATGTTCAATATAACGAAGCTGTAATGTACAGTACAGTATTCATAATGGTAAATTTAGTAAAATGGTAAAAAAATATGAAATTCTGTTTTAACAAAATGAAGCAATGGTCCCATGGATTTTGTTATAACAGAATTTTACCTGTATAGTGTTTGTATTTATTATTTCCACATTTAATAAACAATAGATATTTTTTTCTACAATTTGTTATAAATTGCATATTATTTATTGGGAGATGCTATGTTTATAGTGATTTGTTTAAAACAATAATAAAAATTGTTTTTTACAAATTTCATTTACTATTTAAAATTGAAATTAAAATTGCCAAGCTGAAAATATACAACAGTTGGCAGGATTTCTAGTAAAGATTATCATTAATAAAGTGACTTCTGTTTGGTTTTTAATTTTGCCTTATATTGGGCTGATATAGTATTTCTATTATAGATTTACGATAAAATGTACAGTCAGTTTTTTCTCTCTAACTTTGGAGTATAGATGTGCTTCAATTTCATTTTCAAATACTTTTATTTCAAAAACTCTGCAAAATTACGAACTAAATTTTTAAAAAACAAAAGCACTAATTGCAGTTAAGTCTATAAAATCAAGATAAATATTTATTAAAAAAACTTTTTCGATCTTCAAACAAGATCCTCATCAGTTTTCTGTTCTTGCAAGTTAGAATACAAAAATTTTAAATACAGTTGTTCGTATATTTGATTATATATATACACGATGTTTTACAATGTAAAACAGAAATAATTATATAAATTTTAGCTAAATAAGAAATTAATATAAACTAGAATACATAAAATCAATAAATAATAATAAATTTCTTTTTTACAATAGAAAATGATTTAACTAAAATTGTATAGTAACTACACCGAATTGGCAAAATAATAATTAAATATTATAATTTATGCTGTATTGTCACACCTTTGAAATGGACAAGCTTGGTTAATCATTAATAACTATTGCAAATTTCTTTCTCTGTGCTATTATTAGTGATTCTTCTAGGAGTAAATTTTTGTTGTTTGAGCAAGTTTTTATGACTTTTGCTTCATTCCACAAAGTTTGCAAGTTGTACTTGTAGAACCTCTTAGCTAGGGCATAGAGGGATTGCTATTCATTATATCATGCTGGTGTTCCTTAATTCTTTATGATAAATTCCTAGATGTTACACCTATATATTCTTCTTGTTGATTTAGTGTTATATTATAAATAGGTATAATATAAACTTCAGAATGCTGTTGTTTATCAAATAAATTAACAAGAAGAATATATAGGCTTAACATCTAGGAATTTATGGTTAAGAATTAAGGAACACCAGCATGATATGATGAATAGCAATCTCTCTATGCCTAGGTAAGAGGTTCTACAAATACAACTTGCAGATTTTGTGGAATGAAGCAAAAGTCATAAAAATTTGCTCAAACAACAAAAATTTACTCTTAGAAGAATCACTAATAATACCACAAAGAAAGAAATTTGCAATAGTTATTAACGATCAGCCAAGCTTGTCCATTTCAAAGGCGTGGCAATACAGCATAAATTATAATATTTAATTATTATTATGCTGATTCGGTATCGTTACTATACGATTTTAGTTAAATCATTTTCTATTGTAAAAAAGAAAATTTTTATTAATTATTGATTTTATGTATTATAGTATATATTATTTTCTTATTTAGCTAAAATTTATACAGGTCTCCCTCGCTTTTTGCGATTAATTGGTTCTATGAAATAATCGTGTAAAAAATGAGTTGAATTTAGCATGGGTGAGATAGGAATAGGGGTAAAAAAATGAAATATGAATTATTTTAATTTATAAACAAAATACTAGCATAAAGATAAACTGTTTAACTGCTTTAATTTCTGTAATAAAGTTCCAAACTAAAGCACACTAAGCAGTGAAAAATAACTTAATTTATTGTAGAAAACAAAAGCACTTTCGATATTATCAATACCATCATCAGTTGTGACAACTGATGATGGTATTGATAATACCGAAAGTGCTTTTATTTTCTACAATAAATTAAGTTATTTTTCACTGCTTAGTGTGCTTTAGTTTGGAACTTTAAAACAAAATACACAAATTTTAATGAATGAATGGTTGGTTGAATGAATTTAATTAATACAATGTCATAAACACCTAAACACTACATATTTCTGACTGGTTTAGTGAAAACAGAATTTCTGCCTAGAATGATTCAAAATTCTGAACAAGCAAATCAATATTATAAAAAAAATCTATGCCTTCAATCTCAAGATATAGCAAATGCTGTTATAAATATATTGAAAATGCCAGAGCATGTTGATATTAGTGACATTATTATGCAACCTACAGAATAATCAATAAAAATTATCATTGTAAGCTTAAAATGTTTATTAAACATTGCAGCTTGTTTGTTGAATTTTTATAAAAATAGAGTATATTTTCAATAAATTCTGTTTTATATATTTTGTGTATTTAATAAAACAAATGTAGGAAACTATATAGATAAAATAAAAATTTTTATGCTCAAGGATACTTCTAAAAGAGAAATTATAATCAATATTGCTATTTGAAAAATATCAGCTTATTTCAAATTACAGTCAAACCTTGGTTAACGAACAAATTTTCCGAACACAAAGCGTCTCGGATGACGTACTGTGTCTCGAGAACATGCAAACCGTCAACATAAAAATTTTCAATGATAATGCCATGTGTCACTTTAGAAACATTTTAAAACGTAGATAAAAACAAATCACACACGACAAATTTTTAGTGAGACATGTCCATTGGGTTTGAAGTAGAGTTGAATGGTGCCAAAAGACAGAAAAAATAAAAATTCTCTTCCAAATAATATTTCATTTCCTCATCACTTTCCACCAGTGCCGGATCTAGTTAGTGCGGGCCCGATTGGAATATTTTTCGCGGGCCCCCTTAAAATACGGCTTATATGTATAAATAAAATAAGTAACATTTATAAAGACCCATTTTTGTCGGGAAATATTATTTGGAAGAGAATTTTTATTTCCTCATCACTTTCCACCAGTGCCGGATCTAGTTAGTGCGGGCCCGATTGGAATATTTTTCGCGGGCCCCCTTAAAATACGGCTTATATGTATAAATAAAATAAGTAACATTTATAAAGACCCATTTTTGTCGGCTGGATTGGCTGTGTGGAAACCCTTCGGCTTATCATTCTGGAGAACCCGGGTTCGAATCTCGAGTCCCACCCCTTGAAAATATGATTTTCTAATCAATTTTTTATGTATTTTTCTTATTTTGAAAATTCTTTTCAAATGAAACTACTTTAAAATTTTCTTTTCCTGTTTTTTAATTTAGTTATGATTGAGATCGCTTTCCTGTATAAAACCTTGACAATTAATTTAACGAAAAATAATTTTTTATATTTTAATTCAATTATTCAAACATTTTTTTTTTTCAATACATGATACTAGTACTTTAAAAAACTAATAAGTAGAAAGTAGTATTTTTTACTTTAGTTATCATAATTGAAAATAATTCTTGTTTACTATTTCAATTTTACTAAGGTTGAAAGTACTCATTTTTACTTCATTTACTAAGATTAAAATTACTTCTTTTACTCCATTTATCATAATTGAAAATACTTCTTATTTGTTATTTCAGTTACTAAAATTGAAAATACTTCTTATTTGTTATTTCAGTTACTAAAATTGAAAATACTTATTTGTTATTACAGTTACTAAAAATGAAAATACTTCTTATTTGTTATTTCAGTTACAAAAAATGAAAATACTTCTGTTTTTTTTACTTGTTACCGAGTTTGAAAGTACTCTTTTTTACTTAATTTACTTAGATTAAAGGTACTTATTTTAGAGTAAGATCAGCTTAACGCTGTTCTGTTTAACGCTGTTTCAGTATAATGCGGTTTTTTTCGAATTCTATATTTTTTATTGATTTACTTTGACGCTGTTTTTCAAACTCTTATACTCACGAAAATCCGAAATCGCACTAATTTGTTGCTTCGATACTCCTATGCCGACTCTCAATGCGTTTGATATCACTTCAGTGCAGTACATACAAGAGTCTGCTGCGGTTACTGTTCATATTTATGATAGTTCATCAGCGTTATTTTACAGTTAACGTTTAGCCACTATTACGGAAATTATTGATCAGTTTATACAAAATGATCCAAATTTTGATAGAGGTTCAAAAGTATCACGGTTGCTATGTCTCGCTATCGACAGTTGTTTGCTGAACGTTAGAGGAAAAAGCAAGCGATTTTTTGTTAAATGATTCTTAAAAAAAACAAAAAATATCAAATGGGGAAGGTTCTTCCTCATCACAAACAAATTATTTATTTGAATATTTTTGATTTTAACGAATGATTTATGAATACAAATCGATATTAGCAATAAAAATGTCTATAAATTAATGTAATACAATAATAATAATACATGTTACAAAATAAAAAAAGGGTGGTATAATTTTTTATTCACTGTCCGTCTCACCTATTTCCATTATTACTTGTTAAGACGACCTTGTTTAACGCTGTTTCGTTTAGCACTGGTATAATTTTTTATTCACTGTCCGTTTCACCTATTTCCATTATTACTTGTTAAGACGACCTTGTTTAACGCTGTTTCGTTTAGCGCTTGGTTTTTATGGAATGAAACCCACGCGTTAAACGGGGTCTTACTGTACTTCAGTTATTAAGGTTGAAAGTACTCTTTTTTTTATTTCAGTTACTAAGGTTAAAAGTAAGTTTGTTTTAGTTCAGTTATCAAGATTGAAAGTACTTCTGCTTTTTACTTCAGTTACTCATTTTTACTTCATTTACTGAAGTTGAAAGTATTTTTTTTACTTCATTTAGCAAGGTTGAAAGTACTTCTGTTCTTTATGCTTCAATAATTGAACTAATAAAATCGTTTGAAAAATAAAAGCACAAATATTTTCACCCTTAACGAGTGAGATTGAAAATACATGTGTTTTTATTTATTTAATAATTTTATTAAATACGACTAATAATTTTATTAGTCGTAATCTATTAAATTTTTTATTTATTCACATAAATATGTAGAATATCATTCGCTTTGATTATGATATAATAACATAAAGTTGCGCACTGAAGTCGTAATCTATTAAATTTTTTATTTATTCACAAAAATATGTAGAATATCATTCGCTTTGATTATGATATAATAACATAAAGTTGCGCACTGAAGCTTTATACATTGTAACTCTTCAAAGCAAGACTGACTCTTATTCAAGACGAGCAGAAATTAAACAAGATATATACCGTATCTGAATGTACAATTATCTTCGCTGATTATAATATATACTGGATGATGGCAGCGTTAAGCCCACTCAATCTTACATTTCACTAACTCACATTTACGCGGTCGAGTTCTCATAGAAAGTGATTCAAAGACCAAGTCAATTATCAGTATTTCCGCTATGTGAGTTAAACTAAACAATACTGACTATATGCTGCATTGCTGCAGGATTGTTAAAGGAAATTTTAGGATGCAAATCTACTAACTAACGATGGGAAACTAGAATTATCAGTAGATAAGTGAACTCATATATACTTTGTCGGCAGATGTTAGCATCCGCTTTATATATGCTTCACTTCCTTCTATTGTGAATCACCATAATCTGCTTGAGCATTCGGGTTGCTGCTTTTAAACACATTAAAAGACAACTCGGATAATACTTGAAAATTGCGAACCGAAGCAAATTAATAATTACGTTTAATTATAGTTAAGTTTTAATTGATAAAATTGAAATGTTTGAGTTCTTCTGCCGAAATTTTTATGATATTCTTACCGAATTTTTTGATAAAAAATCATATAATGTACTTTATATGATTTTTTTATTAATCGGAAATATTTGTTTTTGTAATACAGTTACGAATATCTGATAGGTTGAAAAGTACTCTCTCTATAGATCGAAAGGACTTTTATCTAAGAATTTTATTCAAAAATAATAGTACAGTTACAAGTATCTGATAGGTTGAAAGTACTTGCGCTATAGATCGAAAGTATTTTCGTTTAAGAAATTTTATTCAAAAATAGCAATTTATGTATTACGTGATTTGCCTTCATTTCTATGAGAACAGGATTTATTTTATAAGTAATTTTGTAGTTTATATGATGATATTTTATATTAATTAAGTAAATATTTAATTGAAACCTAAAATAAAGCGAGTACTTTCGACATACAATATCTTAACAGATCGAAAGTACTTGCACATAATATAATTTAATTAAAACTATCGCCGATATAGCGTGTGATATTTTACGTTGAGTCGAGTGTCATTTTTGTGACATTTTACAATCATAAGACACGCAAATGTTAAAATTTAGCATTTAATTAAAATTTTATTCATAAATACAGATTTTTTCCACTTTTTTATGCGAGTTTTGCTGACTAAAATATGTAAAGCACATACACACACACACACACACACACTGTTTTCGGAAAAAAAATTGTGTTCCAAATATAGTTTTAAAAATTTATGCACCTTGATCCCTTTTTTCATTATTATTCATCCGGCAGCAGAGTTATAAAATGAATGGATATTTAATTTATAACAAAAAATAATATTTTTATCCTTAAAATTTATCTTTTTCTTAACCATTTTTTTCTTTTCTACTAACACACGAAAAATTCTTGGAAAATTAATTTACTTTACAAGAAATATATTCCATAAATTTAACTTAACAGTAATCGACTCTCAAGTTCAGGAAAATGTGATCTTTAGTAAAAGCACTTGACTATGATCCAATAATAGTTTAATTAATCAAATCATGTACATGTGTAACCGTACACATCGAAAGTTATATTAGCGTGTAACTCTATAACTCAGGAAATTCTATATTTGGTTTATAACTTGCAGACTAATTTATTGTGATTTTGCTCACGATGGTCGCTAAATTAAACTAACGCCTACGTTGCATATAACACGAAGACATAACAACGTTTTGTAAAAGTAAATTTTTCGTTTAAAAATTAATGTTTTACATTCTAAATAGTTTGTAAAATTATCAAATTAATTCGTTATCAAAAATAAAGAAAATATGGAGAAGTGGAATGATCGTAAGAGGCTGGGGAAGAGAAAGAGAAGATAGTGAATAATGACCTACATTAATCACAAAGTTTGAAAATCAGAAAAATCCTTTCCAAAATGCAGATATTTCATATGAAATATTCAAAAAGGAAAGAATGGGGATTACTATCTTCTCCAAAATATTTTAATTACACACACGAATTTTCTTGAGATGTTGGCATTCCTAAACAAATTTTGGTTTCTGTTGTTGGTTCTCATCTACAGATTATCTGAAAAGACTTGTTATTCAACCATTTCTGAAAACCGCTAAAGAGGTTTGTGTCGAGTATAATAAATTTTTAACAAATAATTACATTCTTTATGGAAACACTCCAGCCGGTATTCATTAGCGTAAACGAATAATGGAACAACGAAAGATACTTTTGTCGTAGAAACTTTTCGTCAATTTAAAAATCTTCGTTAAAGTTAACATTTTATAGGGAATTCTTCCTTTAATAACCGAGAAAATTACATCTTTCTATATTATTATATATTTCTTTTTTTTAATCTTAAAATAAATGTTCGTCATTTATCCATCTTGAAAAATATTTTCTTTTAATAATAATTTTTTTTTTTTTACGAATAAACGAGTAATGATTAATAAACTGCAATTAAATTGTGCTGCAGTAACAACTTTATAAATTACCAAAAAAAAAGAAAAAGATAAAAAGGAAAAATCTTAAATTACTTGTGTAAATGTTTATCTAATCATATCTCTTAAAAATTCTCAAAAAACAAAAATTTTGCAATAAATTAAACACTAATATGACTTTTAAAACTATCTTTTTTTTTGGTTTTTCTTCGTTTTTATAAGGTATTGAATAAAATTTTAATTAAATTTTCATATATATATCCATTTATTTTAAGTTATAATCCTATAAATGAGAAAATTTTTGCTGCTTTTTCATATACACCAGGTTTTCTATTTTCTATCTTTGTTTATTCTTGTTATATATTAACAGATAAATTATGATTTTTTTTTTATATTAGTAGAAGAAATTTTGCAAGAAAACATAGATTTCTCCAAAGTAATTTTCTAGGTTTAAAGGGGTGAACAATATCGATAAGTTACATATATATATATTTATATATTTTCTTTTAAAATTGTGTTGGATTATTCATGAGTCATTTCTGAAGCCACTATAATAATTTACTAGAGAAATTGCATAGCAGCTTTATGTGATACTTTATCAGTTGTAATAGTGAAAAATAAAGAATGTGAAAGAGTAAACCTTCTATAATCTCATCAATAAAACATATACAACATTAATCTTTCTTTATATATATTTTTAATTATAGTAAACTTGCAAAGAGATAAATTAATTTTAATTGTGGTACAAAATACAGAAAACATATAATTAAATTAAGCAGAATTTAACATTTTTTTCCTGCATAAAAAAATAAAAATATTAAATTTATGTATAAGCCTATAGCATGAAATATTTTTCTGATGCAATTCCAACTCCTGCAATAATATTTTATCGATCTATTTTTATATATTTTTTATTTATTTTTTTCTGTGCAAAGCATTAAAATGCATTAAGTAAAGGTCATTTGTAATATTTTATTTCAGTAAAAAATAAATATGAAATATGTTAAAATTATAAAATCCGTTTCGAGAAATATTACACCAATAGGTGTTTTTTTCAAATATTGATTTCGTTCTATCAACTCACCTGCATGCAATCAATTTTTGTCTGGCTTTGTGAACCTATTCATACTCGATCCCCCCTAAATAATAAATATTTTTTTCAATTTTTCTCCCCTCTTCGAAATTCTGATTTATATCAAAGAATTTGGAAAAAAACTTAAAATATTCATGAGTGTAACTATTTACAAGATATAAATATGTAAGGATTACATATGTAAGTAAATGCAGCTGAAATTTTTTATATATATATTTTTGGTTTTTATAATATTATTTCGACTTTATCAATTTATCATACGAGTTATTATTATTATTATTATTATTTTTTTCTTGGAAGAATTTCACTTTCCGAGCATCAGATTCTCTTGAAGGATAAGAAACACGTATCATGCTTAATGGAATCATAAAATATAGGTGACTCAAACTCAAAAATAATGGCAGAAGTTATGATAAAAAAAATAAAATAATGTTTTAAATAGCAAGAAAACATTAATTTTTTTTCCTTCTGGAATAAACAGTATTGATTAGTTTTAAATCTTATTAATATATATATATTTTGTTTTCCTCTCATCGTAAAGTAATTTAGAAAAATCGCATAAACTATTTACGAAAAATTTTTCCAATTTTCCGTGTTTTTGTGTGTGACTTTTCACTTATTTCGATCCCAATGTGCAATTTTTGTCGCTCTAAAATGAAATTTTTCTCGATTTTGTTTGTCTTTATTTTTACTGTTTTAGTCAATATTATTATTTAACTAAAAATATCCATTAATATATTTGACAAAAATTATAGTTTGTCGCTTTTAATGGTAACTGTAATTATCGTTTTAACTTAACAAAATTTGATTGTGTTGATAGGATTAAAAAAAATGTTTTAATAAGTTTTCATTGTAATTTTAATAAAATAATAATAATAATAATAATAATAATAATTTAAAAAAATCAATAAAAATGTAATTGTTATTAAAACTGTTCAATTATTATCCGCTATTTATTACGTAATAATTAACAACATAATACAGTAATTGAACAGTTTTACATAATATTGTAACATAAAACTGTTCTGTTAATTATTAATTGTTATATGATATTGTTACGTAATAATTAAAAAATCAATAAAATTGTAAAAAATTAGGTTTAATTGTTATTAAAATTAAAACAGTTCAATTATTATCTGCAATGTATTGCGTAATATTGTTACGTAATAATTATCGGATAATAATCGAATAGTTTTACTTAACATTATTACGTAAAACTATTCAAATATAGCCACTAATTATCACTTTACATAACATTGTAATTTGTTACGTAACAATGTTAAATAATGATTTACGACGCCTGCGTAAAAATTGCAATGTTGTAAATTTTACGCAACATTGTTACGTAATAATTAGTTGATAATAATTGAAATGAACTTCGTTAACCGGAAAATTTTATTTTTAATACGATAAAATGCATAAAAAATTTATTTTCAAATTTATATATTCGTAAAAAATTATAAATATAAAAAAGATACTTCTGACAGTTCAATTTTTCACGAATGATCAAGAAAGAAATTTTTTTTTTTATTTTTGAAAAATTCCGGAATTCTGTATTACATTATAATATAAAAGCATGCTTTAAGGAAGGTAAAAAAAAAATGGGAAGAATTTTACAATCGTAATTTTTTTCTATCGATTTTTCTTTTTAATATTTTAATTAAGTCGTAGATTATCTGTTGGATTATCCAATTAAAAATACATGGTCATATTATTTTAAATTTATGATTTTGTGTAAATTACTTCTCTGATTTATAACGCAAGAAGGATCGCTGAAATATTCATAACGTAATTTGGTTTGTGTTGTAGATTAATGCAATAAAATTAATGCATTATTTACCATAAATTATGATTTTGAACTTTTAAATAATTTTGATGTTATTATATTAATAAAGTAATAATTGAGAGTGTTTGTTTTATAAGCCATTTATTTACGAGTTCTTCTTCTTCGGTGTGTGTGTGTGATATCACTTTTCTTATCGTAAATTAAGTTCCTTTTGATCCTAACTGGAGCATAAAGATGACGTACGATGGGTGACAGATATGTAAATATGGTTAAAAATTTTTGATTTACTGTGAAAATGTCTTGGGGTCAAATAAACAAGTAAAAAAGTATTGTCTTCGAAGTTCAAGACATGAAGAGCCGATGTACTTTCTTTTCGCTTTTAAAATTTTTGGAAATTTATTCAGCAAACATTTTCTGGATGGGAAATTTTTTCTCCTTTGTACTTTGCAAATCTTTCAAGTTGGTCCTTGCACATAAAAAAAATAAAAATAAAAAATACTACCCATGAAGTGACACTGCTACTTGTGTATACAACCACTCTTTTAAAAAGGCTTTCTAAATTCCAAGACAAGTTTCTTCCTCTATTTTTTTTTTTCTTTCCTTTCTTTAAATCTACTTTTTATAATCAATCTTATAAGATAGGATTCTTATTTTTTTAATACCCTTTTATATCAATATTCCCTTTATACATTTTCATTAAAAAATTAATGTCAGAATTGTAGAATGATCTCTGAAGTGATTTCATTGTTTCGAAGATAATCTTGTTTCACTGTACATCGTCAAACATAATATTGAAAAAAAAAAAATGAGATTAAAACTGAAGGAATATGTCAAATATTTTTTTACGATTTATTACTCTGGGGATGTGTAACACGATAAAACTTTTAAAAATACATTATAACTGATAAAATAATATAAATTTTTGATAAATGTCTAAATTTTCAAAAAACTTTCGAAAATTCCCCAGAAACTTCAAAAGATTCTTGCTTTTAAAGCTAAAAATTTTGATAAAAATGGAAATTATTTAGTTAAATATAAAGCATTCGTTGATAAGTATATAGTACGTGATGATAATTAAATGGATAATCATTTAAATTTAATTATATCTCTTGATTTAATTGTACATTCGAAGATTATATAACTTCATTAGAATATTTTCGAAATGAAGTACTAAAAATCAACAGAATATAAAGTAATTATGGACATAATTGTTGTAATTCTATATCGTTTTGCAGATTTAATTATATATATTTAATTCGCTGCATAAAATGAATCTGTTAATTTGCAAAATACTTTTAGTTTGAACAAGTCAAAAGTCGAGGCTTCAAGTTTACTCTTGACGATTGTAGTGTGTCTATTTACAACTATACATAGTTGTAAATACGTTTATTTTATCATTTTAGGGATTCTCAACCTGTGGTATACAAGACATGATTAATGGTAAGGTAGAGGCACGGATATCGCCCATGTTTCTAATATTGCCTAGCTATGGAGAATGCTACCACCACGCGTACATTTTACGCACTATATACCTCCGTGCCACAGTAGTTCACTGTGAAGGTTACATCGTTTTGTTCTTACTTTGTGAATTTTCAAACTTTCTCCAGCCAGGTGAGTTATCAAACTGCTACTACACTTATAAAGCGTAGTAAGTCCGTGATGGATCGCTATTACGATGATATTGGTTAACAGTATAAGAAGTTAGCATTCTTTTGATATGAAACTTGTCGAGTTTGTGTAGCTAGTTCCGTTGGTATCGTCCGCCATATTGTAAGGTCAGGACGTTCCGAATATCGCCCACTAAGATGTTGAGATGTTGAAACATTGTTTTGAGATGGGTAAGTTATTTTTATTTTACTTTCACAAATGTCACCTCGTAAACAATGGAACAAAGTAAAGATGAAAGAAGCAGTGAAAGCTGTAAAAAACAAAAAGATGGGCTTTTTGAAGGCATCCATAGCATACGATGTACCGAGGTCGACATTTGAAGATTACGTTAAGAAACCTTTGGAAGACATTCAAAAACTACTGGACTTTACATATTTGTAATATGACAAGAAATAATAAGCAATTTTTCAAATATTTGTGACACTTTCTTGATTTTTTTTTTTTTTTTGAAACTTTTTCAAATTTGACACAGCACACTTTTTTCTTTTTTTTTCAATATTTACCTAGTGAAACTCTCAAAAAAAGTAGGTGATTTGAATGTAGTGTAGTAGCTAAATGTCTGATGGACAATTGGTGCTAATTTCAAGATACTGCGATGAGCATTCCGTACATTTATATACAAAATATCCTTAGATGGACGATATTCGGGCCCTCTACCTTACATGTATAATCTTGCTTTCTCTTTGTATACGAGGCATATTCTTGTTGGTGGTACTGAAATTTTTGAATTTTGAGTTTGGTGGTACGCATTTATGAAAAGGTCGAGAACCGCTGATGTAAACTATGATGAGCATATACAAATTTTAGTATGTAATAATCTGGAATCCCATCTATGTTGATAAATTATTCTCAGTTTTTGTCAGTCATTCAGATATTGGACGTGAATTCAGTTATGTTGTCAGTCTATGTTTCAAAGAAAATTAATGCTTCAGTTTCAAACTATGTTCAGATAAAATATAATTTTTATATTACATAAACTTTCAGGAAACAGTTTTCTTAAGTGTCATAAGTAAAAATTTAAGTAATCATTCACATAATTAATTTTTTTTTGTAAATTTTCTGTCAGTGTTTCTGAGTAATTTACCATTGATTGATAGACTCGTTATGAATTGATATTTGAAAAAAATACAATATTTTTTCTTAGTTCATGAAGTTGATCTCACGAATTATCTTCTTCATCGTTATGGTTACGTAGCTTAATCTAGTTTATCCCTATATTCAATAAAACAAAATTATTACTCTCTTACGTTTTACAACGTACATTATAGCTCGAAAATTTATAAGGATTATGCTTGTAAGTATCCAGGATTATCTTTTTTTTTCCCTTTCTTGAAAGACTTGGACATTCAGGTAGAAAATGCCATTTTTACTGTTCGTAACCAGACCTCAATATAAGATAAAAATAAAGCTATAAATTATATAAACTTCCATCTGAAGTCTTGTAAGAGTAATTCAGAAATATCTCAGTTGACAAAAGCGATTAAAATTAAATTTTTATCTTTATTTTTATTCTAATGCACATAATTTATTCCTGTAACATAGAAAAGAAGAAAAAAAAAATCTCGCTGATAACAAAGAAAACATCGTAAAAAAAGTTATCCTACTGTTAACGTTTTTCTGTTTTATTATGGTCTCAATCGATTTGGATTAGCCATAATTTCGCGAAAAAATTTTTAAGAATTCTCCTTTGCTAAGTTTTAGATATTCTATAAGTTTTGTTTCATCATTGTTAGTTTCCTATTACAGTCATTGATGGATGGTACTCGTTCAGAAAGATAAAAAGAAGTTACCTGAGTAAAGTTCTATATGATAATGATTGATGACATTGATGAGAAAATCACCGTATTCTATAATAATGCTTAATATAGTATTCTTTATAGAATTTTTAATGACTAAAAAAAATCACAAAAATCGATATTATACCAGAAAGATTATTTTATTCATTAATTACAAAGTCTATAATCATTTGTTATGCAAGATATGAGCATTATAACTATAGAGAAAGTTATTAAACTGCATCTGAATACGGTTTGTTTACAAAATCACGAAACTAAACATAGTCCGCCATCAAAATTGATGAAACTGAAGCGATTTAATTGCTTTAAATAATCGATGATGATGAATGGAATGGTCTACTCCATATAGACTTCTGCAAGTTTTACTTACTTTTAGCCACATTTCTTCGTTACAAAGAATTGAAAAAAAATCTATTGAACTTGTAATCAATACTTGTTCTAATTCGAGATCGAAAGAGAGAGAAAAAAATTTTTTTGCCATTTTGAAAAGAAAAAAAAAAAAGGTGCGATTTATCATTCACTAAATCAAGCGATTCTGATAAGTATAGATTATTTAATAATTTTTTTTCCTGCTTTATGAAATGTATTCTTTCTATCTAGATTAACAAAGTTTAAATTGAAACATCTAGTACTTACTGAAATAAAAATTTCAACCAATTATTACCCAGATAATAATATTTTCTATAATTCTTACTTTAGGCTATTTACTGAGCGGTTACTTACTGAATGAATGTGACTATAAGTTTTAACCAATTTCACTTCGCTAATTAAATCATTGGTGAAAGTATAATTCTGACACTTTCTTCTGTCAAGAATATTAACGTTAATTTTCACTTTCTGCTTATTAACGCCTTTACAATTGTTCCTCAGGCAACAGTAAATGTCTGTTGTTATGTCTGTTATTGTCAAATATATAAACCTGTCAAAGGATGCCAGTTAATATTTTACTAGTTTCAAAAATCGGTATCTCTGCTCGTATTTTTTTTTTTCTTTTTATTTATCGTCCTTCTCAGATTTATTATTAATATTTAATTCCTTCTGATGATAGGACTGATATTTAATTTAATGAGGAAAAGTATATTTAAAAAATGATTATATTTGGACAGGTATATGTATTTATAATAATTTATTAATAAATATCTTGTATTTTAATTTATTATATTAAATTTTTGCTAGATTTAAACAAATAAATAATAAATTTATGACCTAAGCAAACAATAAATTAAATATTGAATAATTTCTATCTTTAAAATTTATTAAAGTTGTAATTTTATATTTATGATACCATAAATATTGATATTTCGTTAAACTCAATTAACTTTAATTAAGATAACATTTTATTTTTCATTTTTATAAAATTCATAATTTGTGAAATAAACTATTTAATACGGAACAGAGCCTTTTAATTGCATCTCATGCTGCAATATTTATTATAAAATTCAATTATATATTGTTTCTAAATTTAAGTTCGCATGTTCTTCGTTTATTTATGCTTTTTTTATTTATTTCTGCATTTGTTCGTGCAGTGAATTAAGTTAAAGCATGTCAAGAGAGTTAGAAAGCCTCAAGATTGCAATTTTGGTCAAATTCATGCTGCAAACATGAACTTTTTTTCTTTTTTCTGATGTTTGGAAATCAAGAGAGTTATAAAGACCCAGATTGCAATTTTGATCAAATTCATGCTGCAAACATGAATTTTTTTTCTTTTTCTGATTTTTAGAAATCAAGAGAGTTAGAACGCTCTAAGATTGCAATTTTGCTGCAGACATGCTGCAAACATCAAAAACATCATGCTGCAAACATCAAATTCATGCTGCAAACATGAATTTTTTTCCCTTCTGATGTTTGGAAATCAAGAGAGTTATAAAGCTCCAGATTGCAATTTTGGTCAAATTCATGCTACAAACATGATTTTTTTTTTCTTCTTCTGATGTTTGGAAATCGAGAGAGTTAGAAAGTTTCGAAATTACAATTTTGGTCAAATTCATGCTGAAAACATGAATTTTTTCTTCTTCTAATATTTGGAAATTAAGTTCAGCAAACAGACATGATTTTTTTTTCTTCTTCTGATGTTTGGAAATCGAGAGAGTTACAAAGTTTCGAAATTACAATTTTGGTCAAACTCATGCTGAAAACATGAATTTTTTCTTCTTCTAATATTTGGAAATTAAGTTCAGCAAACGGATCGAAAATTTGACGAAAACTGGCTTATGAAAATAAATCATCATCATTAAAATAAATTTTGTTTTTGATATTTCGAAGGATATACGTCATCATTAAAAAATATTATCCTATGGAACAAAATTCACTACACAGACTTGTCACGTACGTGCACACATAATCAATCTATATTTTAAGTTTTATTATGGAGGTAGAGAGAGATGGATAATAACGGCATCAACCTTGCTTCTTTCTTTAAAAAAAAGGAAAAAAAAGCATTCGTTTTATAATAAATAAAAAGGAATGATAAGATAATATAGATAATTTGAATAAAAATTGGCTCGGAACACGTAGGAAAATTTTAAAATCGATAAATATGAATTTAACAAAACACTAACTTTTCGGTATCAACGACCGCAGTGGTTTCATAAAAATTCGTTTTAAAAATATTGATTGATAGAATTTAATTCGCCACATAAACAGAAATTTTTATTATTATTTTTATTGCTATATAAAAGTATTAATTTATATATTACATTATTCTCTTCCACGGAAGAGACGATTTTATTATTCATTTAACTAGCTAAGATGCTTGTTTAATATTATCACATGGTAAAAAAAAGTTCTGATTAATTTTAATCCAGTTTAATAAGAAGTAAACACAAAATTATATATAATATAGAAATGTTTACTGTATATATTAAACAGTTTATAGTTGTTTAATCGCTTACGCTAGCAAATTATAACAACACTAGAAAGGTTAAGTCATATATAATATTGTCAGAGTTTACAGTGTGTATATAATCTGGTCCAAAGTTTAATAATTAAATTAATAAGACTTTAAATTGATAAAAGTAAATAAAATAAAAACAAAATTCCGGATATCCAGAAAACTTGGAACATAAGATTTTATTGATTTTCCAATATTATGGATTTTGGATCTTTATGCAAAGGGAATGCAATATATTTTAGTATAAAATAATAAAATAAAATATGTTGATAAATAATAAAACACCAGGATAAATTTTAATTTTTAACTAGAATACAATAAACCATTAAGAGTATACAATAGTCTGATTTTAATATTATTAAAAATCTCAAATATTAAAAAAAATTCAATTATCCGTGCATATTTTTAAAATGCACGGATTTGAGATCCTTCAAATTTTGGGGTGTGAGGACAAAATCCAACATTGTGAATATTAATAAAAATTTCAATATATGAAAGCTACTAGAATGGGAATCGAATCCTTACATTTCCAAAAAATACAAATGGTTTGGTTCCTACTCTGTTTCATAAAAAGAAAGTGAAACTGTTGGTATAATCAATAAACAAAATATTTATTTTTATCTATATTAATTGAAAAATTATGTACGAAAGAGGTCAAATATTCTCTTATAAGTACACAAAATTTATTGAAAAAATTTAAGGATTTTCAAAATGCACATATTTGTGATCCTTCCAGATTTTGGGCTCCGGAATCCAACATTGAATGTTAATAAAGATTCCAACATGTGAAAGCTACTACGACGGGAATCAAATCCTTAAAAAATGATATTATATTTGTTATCCTTCCAGATTTTGGGCTCCGGAATCCAATATTGAATGTTTATAAAGATTCCAACATGTGAAAGCTACTACGACGGGAATCAAATCCTTAAAAAATGATATTGGTTCGATTCCTACTCTGTTTCGTATAAAGAAATTGAAACTGTTGGTATAATCAATAAACAAAATATTTATTATCTATATTAATTGAAAAATTATGCACGAAAGAGGCCAAATATTCTCTTATAAGTACACAAAATTTATTAATCAAAAAATTTTATCAATATAATTAAATATTTTCTACTGCTTGATTAAAATTAAGATAATTAAATAAAATAATCGACATATATATATTATTATAAGCTACTTAGAGAAAAGAGTTATTTTAGTATACTGAGACTTAATTATCAAAAAATTTTATCAATATAATTAAATATTTTCTACTGTTTGATCAAAATTAAGATAATTAAATATAATAATCGACATATATATTATTATAAGCTACTTAGAGAAAAGAGTTATTTTAGTATACTGAGACTTAATTTTTATAAAAGCACAATAATTAAGTTGTTTCAGTTAAATTTCAACAAATTTTCAACTTAACAGATAAAATTTTATTAATTTTCCAATATTTTGGAGTTTAGATCTTTATGCAAAGGAAATACAGCATATTTCAGCAGTATAATATATCATTTGTGTGTTGATATTAAAACACTAGAATACGTTTTACTTCAAACTAGAAAATATTAAAAATGTTAAGTGTTCTGATATTTAAAAGTATATACTCCGATTTTAATATTATTAATAAAATTTTAAAAATTTACGGATTTAAGTTCCTTACGGATTTTGGGATGTGATGATAGAATCTGATATTGAATATTAATAAAGATTCCAATATATGAAAGCTACTAGAACGGGAATCGAATCTGTATGTTTCAAAAAAAAGGCGAATGGTTCGATTCCTACTCTTTTTCATTAAAAAATAATTAAAACTGCTGCTATAATCGATAAATAAAATATTTATTTATATTAATTTTAAAAAATATTCACAAAAGGGTGCATTTTTTTTAAATTGGTTGAATATTCTCTTATAAGTACACAAAATTTATTGAAAAAAAAATAAAATAAAATTGTATCCACATAATTAAATATTTCCTACTGTTTGTAAAATTAAGATAATCAAATAAAATAAAATAATCGACATATATATTATTATAAACTACTTAGAGAAAAGAGTGATTTTGATATCCTGAGGCTTAATTTCATAAAGGTACAATAATTAAGTTGTTTCAGTTAAATTTCGACAAATTTTCGACTTAATAGAAACAATTTGTTATCAAGAGTATTATAAAAGTTAATTAATTGCATTGGAGGAAGGGTTTTGATAATGTAAACTCGGTTTGATTCTTATAATTGCATTTCAGTTAATTAATTGCATTTGAAAAACCCTTGATAATTGAAAATGTTTTATTAAAATGTTTAATTAAGATTTAAGCGTTTTTAATTGACAGGTTTTAACTTGATTTTTTTTCCTTCTTCTTCTTCTTCTTTCTTTCTTTTATCTCTATAAATTTATATCGAAGTTGTGATTAAAAATAATAATAAAATTTTCGTTCCAATTAATAACGATTAATTGTATCGAGATTTAAAATGCAAAAAAAAAAAAATGTGCACACTTTAACAGG
>AYEL01080676.1:0-13665 GCA_000484575.1 Olivierus martensii
TTTTCCTTCTTCTTCTTCTTCTTTCTTTCTTTTATCTCTATAAATTTATATCGAAGTTGTGATTAAAAATAATAATAAAATTTTCGTTCCAATTAATAACGATTAATTGTATCGAGATTTAAAATGCAAAAAAAAAAATTATGTGCACACTTTAACAGGAGAATAATTTTTATATGTTCTCTCGTTTTTTAATTTATTAACATTATTATTATTATTTTTAATTTTTAATTTAATAATATCATTTAAAATATTTACAAAAACTGTCAAACAAATTCCGATTAATCATGTTTTAAATATAATTAGCAATGAAATTATTATTATCTCGTTAATTAAAAATTTTTTGAGAATTTTTTTTTTTTTTGTTTTAAATCTCTTGTAATGTTATAGATTATCTTAAAAATTGATAATTATTTAAATAGCAAATACAAAAAAATAAAATTTAATGAAACAATCATTACATAATCAAACTATATAAATATAATCAATGTATAATGAGTTTTATAAGTTATTAAAATATAATAAAGAATTTAAATAATCGATAGTTTATTCGATCCTATCGATAATAAATAATAATAATAATAGTGGACATTTCGATAATTCGAAAAAAAATTATTTAATTTTCGGATAATTATTTATTATTTAAATAAGATTAAATATTTTTGAAAAGTTAGGTCCGGTTCTACAATGTCCCGTTAAAGTTCCTTTTAGCTTTAACCATCAGTTACCTGTTTTACAATTGTTAAACAAAAACTTGTTGGTAGTTATTGATATTAAACTAACAATTAGCGTTTATTTAACAATTGTAAAGTAGATAATTGACGGTTAAAGTTAACAGGAACATTGTAAATCCGGGCCTTAGTAATAGAAAGTTAATAAGAATATAATAAACTATAATTAACGATATTATTATTTTTATTTAGATATGGCATTTATACGTCCCGGATTTTTCGGGACAGTTCCGAATATAAATGACGTGTCTCGCTTTTCGATGAAATAATCCCGAATTTCATCCATAAAGTGGAAATTTCATACTTCAAATCACTAGTTCATTTTTGTAGCAAATAAATTTAAAATTATTTTTTTATCCCGTAACAGCAAACGTATGAACTCATTCCGGATCCGAGCTGCAAGAACGGTTAATGATTTGTCTATAGATTTATTTTTTTAGGGGGTTACTTACAAATGTAATTGGTAATTGGTAAGAATAAAGAATATTATATCCTAAATACTATTTAATAAAATAAAATTATTACATTACTATTATAATTTACAGCTGTCTTCTACATTAATTACCTCAGTTAAATAATGACAAAATTATGATCAAGAATTTGTAGACTCTTAATTGTGTTGTTCCACATTAAAGTTGTTATAATTTTATATAAAAATTATTTCACTTACTAATGTATCAATACAACTAAACTTTTATGAATAATATCCAGCCTAATTTAGAGACCTCCTAAATTGTGCAATTATTTTATTTACAATTAATTGAAAGAGTTTTTAATAACATTAATGAATAATGAATTTAAATAATACTCTTAATATCTTGTTAACCTTTTGAGAAATTTAGTAATGTTTAAAGATCAAAGAATAGTACAGTATAATATATTATTGAAAGGGTATTAAATTACGGTGACCATATTTCATAAGTTCAATTTTGAGAAACCAAAAAAATGGTTTCCAAAAATTGAAATATGGTCACCATAATTTTAAATAAATTTTTAAAGTTTTAATTCAAGCAATGGATAATATGGTGACCATATTTCATAAGTTCAATTTTGAGAAACCAAAATTGAACTTATGTAATATGGTCACCATAATTTTAAATAAATTTTTAAAGTTTTAATTCAAGCAATGGATAATATTCTTATGTTTTTTTTTATTTCAATATTAATTAATAATAGATTTAAAAGTCCGATATTTGTTCACTGCAAATTAATATTGTTATGATGTTGATTTAAATAAATTATTTGCAAAATTCCCGACTTTAGGATTTTAAAATTTTCATAATTCAATCGTTACTACTTTAGAAAAATTTTTTACAATGAGAAATAATTTTTTTTTTTTTTGAAAACAAACTTTATTATTTGGAAGAAAAAAAGTCCTTAAACATCATTAATTTGGACTCTAAATAATCTGAAAAATTGTAATATTAACGAAGATGTTAAATTAATCAACAATTTAATTATAAACGTGTACTGTAACTTTCACGTGTTTATTTTGAGAAAGTAAATCAAAATTAATGTTATACTGTAACTGTTAATTTTTATATACAGCTCTTAAATATTTACTCTAGAGAAATAAAATATCTATAATTAATTCGTTAAGTATAAATGCACTATAAAATTCTATGCGAATTCCTTACCATTCTCGCGTAGATTCAGACACTTTGCTAAATTGGACAATTCACTAATATGGACATTTCTCTCCAATTATTTCGAATTAGCGAATTTTTATTGTATTAACAATAAACAATTTTATTATTTAACTAACATCAAACGTATCATTTTTGATAATAAATCGAATAATTCACATAATAAAAAATAACAAATCTTTCATTTATAGTTCATCAAAAACACAAAAATCCAGACAATGTAAAATGTCATTTAAAACATCAAACGTATCATTTTTGATGATAAATCGAATAATTCACATAATAAAAAATAACAATCTTTCATTTATAGTTCATCAAAAACACAAAAATCCAGACAATGTAAAATGTCATTTAAAAAAAAAATCTAAATAGAAATAGCAAAATTTTCGAAATAATATATAAAAAGCAAAATAAAAAAAAATAATAATATTTTGGACCAAAAAAAACCTCAAAGTATACCGCAGAGTCTTCGAATTTTAAATTATTTATCATCTTAAAGGTATTTTATAAATAACAGCAATTAATAAATATCAAATTATTTTCTCGGGTAAATTCATTTATATGATACTTTAATATCTAAATTATCTCGATTAATAGTAATAAATTAAAATTAAACCAGTCTATTGAATTTTTTTTTTATTTTAATTTTTAGAAAAATTCATTTTTTTGAACTCGGAAAAAAAATCAATAAATCTTTGTCAATGTCCCACGTGTAAGCGACGCGACGCTGTGCGATGCGATACTACGAGCGACAAACCTATAGACAGACTAACCAACAGACCAATAGACAGACTCGATCCGTTCCTTGTTTACACCGTAGCGCCGCGTAGCATCACCTACTGTAGCTGGTTTGTTTTCTGAAGCGACAGAGACAAATTATCATGGTTACCGTGTTCGATTCAGAGGCAGTGCTTTAATAAGCAAAATTTATAAAAAAATCTGTATTATGGAAAATGAGAAATAAAAATTATCATAATCAGCATTTAGTACATAAATAGTGGGACAATATTTCATTATAGAATCTACAGAAGTGCTTCTCATGAAACAGACTGTCGCTTATAGCGCATCGCATCGTACAGTGTCGCGTAGCTTGTATGTGGGACACGCCTTAGTCTTCCTTAGAATTGTGTATAAAAATCTGCAAACTGCATAATTTAAATTAAAAATTCATTATAAAGTAAATATATATATAATTGAACTTAAAACGTCGTCATCTGTCAGATATTCTGCTACAATAACGTCTTCATCCACATTTAAATATTTGTTAAGTGAGATTTTGTCATTTATTGTGCCTGTTGACTGTAACTGGTTCCAACATTCCTCAATGTGTGACAGTACATTAACTTCTTCCACAACAGACTTTTCAGAGAAGCCGGCTTTTATGAAGCAATTCTGTATTGTTATTTCCGCTACGTCATTTTGCCACACTTTTGCTAATTCTGATATACAGACTCTGAGATTAATTACATTGTCAATGGGTTGATCGTTTTCAAGTACAAAAATTAGTTTCTTGAGAATCTGTTTTCGATAATGCATTTTAAGATTTTTTATTACGCCTTGATCCATTGGTTGTAATTTTGACGTTGTGTTTGGAGGAAAAAATACCAGGTTCACATTTGTTAATTTTTTTGTTATAGAAGAAGGATGTGCAGGACAGTTGTCTACGAAAAGAACAACTTTTCTCTTCTGTCTTGTCATTTTTTTATCAAAATTAATTAACCACTTCTCAAAAATCTCACTTGTCATCCATGATTTCTTATTGTATTCATAGTCAACTTCTAATGACTTCACTCCTTTAAAACATCTTGGCTGCTTGCTTTTACCTATAAGCAAAATTTTAAGTTTTTCTTTTCCTTACATATTGGCACAAAGGACAACAGTTATTCGTTTCTTGCTATTTTTACCTCCATAGCATTTATCGTCTTTAAAAGTTAGTCTTATTTGGTAAACATTTAAAAAAGAGTCCAGTTTCATCCATGTTAAAAACCTTATCAGGCTGATACTCATGTAAAATTGGATTTAAAATTGTAGTTTTCCACTGGCTACAATCTGTCTCTGATACGCATCCACTTTCTCCAGAAATAACTTTTTCTTTGATTCCGTGACACTTCTTAAATTTGTCTAACCATCCAGAACTTGCTTGGAACTTCTCATGTCCTAAATTCTGTTCATATTCCATTGCCTTTTCCTTTATGAGTGGTCCTAAGACAGTCATGTCTCTCACCATTTTCAGCCATTTTCAACACTGTTTCATCCATGTCATCATACTTACATGTCCTTAATTGTTTTATGTCAGCTCCTGCAACTTCATGACTTTTCAAAACAGATTCCTGATTCTTTAGTATTGTTGACACTGTACCTTGTGGAATCTCAAATTTCTGTGCAACATCTTTTTTTCTGACTCCACAGTCCACATCTTTTAGCAATTCCACTTTTTCTGTGACACTCAATGACTTTCTCTTTGACATGGTAAACGTTTTAGTAGAGCTGAACAAAGACTAACTAAAATCTCTCGGTTCGGTTTTGGTTTTAAGCCAATTAACACAAGTAACATACAAAACAGAAACAAGCCCTAGAACTTTACACTAACCCCCTCTACAGTACAAATCAAAACATCCATTTTGTTTATTTGTCGGCTTTTTCTAGCCAGACCCAATCTAGACTCCTTACCTTATCCTTTTCCCTCGCCTCTGAAATTAAAAATTTCAATATATAGAAATTTTTTTCGATATATAGAAACAAATTTCAATGGAAATATCATGGAACTAACAAAAAACTTTGATATATGGAGAATTTCGATATATAGAAGTTTGATATATGGAGGTCCGACTGTATTTTAATTTACTCACTTGGAAAAAAAGAAATATGTAAGGGAGACTCAAACTCACAATGTTTAGTTCTTCAGGAAACTGCCTTAACTGCCACACTGCAGTTTTGGTTGAAATAGTTGTAATTTTTTAGCTATATAAGTGGTGCAATCTGGCATCATGACATTTGACTTTGATTTTTTTAAAAACGAAAGTGTAGTGACATAAACCCTTTTACACTAGTTACTTTCCAATAGCCCCAACCTGTATGTTAAAGCCGATTGAAATCAGTTGGACAGAGGTTGTGGCCTCTCCTTGTAAGAACCTGGTATGAAACTATATTTCAGTAGGTCAGTTGGGTGGATCCACTGTTTAGAAGTATTTTGAATTTTCAACCAGAACATTCAGGATTGAATCCCACTTTGAAAAAATTATTTGAGAATTCGAGCCCACCTTATCTATCCTCTTTCTCTATGGTCTGGCTGGACTTGGAGGTGTGATATGTGATACGACTGGCACCATTATTAGTGAATGATAGAGAACTGACATTAAGAAAATCTAATCATGGATATATTTATGAATTTCAATGTGTTTTTTATTAGAAAAGAATTTTTTCCCATAAATTCTAAGATATAATTGCTATGTAATATTTTCCAATAAAAATTTAGACTTAAATCATGTTTTCCTTCATTTAATTAAATTATTAATCAATGTAGTAATATCTATATGAAGAAAGTTACTAAAGAGTATCAGTTCTTATACCAGAAAGAAAATCACTCTAGGAACATAATCTGATTTATAACATTAGACTTATGAATTTTCTAGTTTCACTGAATATTGTTTCAGATAACATTGCAGTTTTAAAGATTTTTACCCAATATTAAACAAGGACCGACTATATTTATTTAGCGTATAATTTCTTATTATTTGACTTTGAATTTCAGAGCTGCTAAGTGCCAAATGATCTTTGAATTTAAGTTTAAAAAGGCAGTAAAGTTGCCAATCATAGTAATTTTATTTATTAATTAAAAATTTTGAAATATTCATCAAATATTGTCTTAAATTTATGTAATTCTAAAAAATCTTCATTCTGATAAATTGTTGGCAAAAGCAAAATTTAGTAGAATGAAAATTAAGTTGGTAAATTCAATCTTCTAGAAATTAGTATTGATGTTTTCAATTCTATTTATTAAAAATTCTTTAATTATAAATTTTATTATGGTAATTATCTTAATAAAACTAATAGGCACAAAACAATTTACTTATTTAAATCATTACATTAGTTAGATTTAGCGTCTTCCAATAGAAAAACAAAATGCTGTAAATTTTCAAATTTATATACAGATAAAAAAACATATTAGACATTTATACATCTGAAATAATCTGCAATCATTATTTATAAAGTTAAATATTACTATATAACTGTAAAACCTTTGGAAATGTGATAAATATATTACAGATACTCATATTATCAGTATATGCTTTACAAATAATTAATATCAATACATTAATTTATTTATTGACAGTACTAAAACTATAAAATTCAATTCAGTTCTAAACTGAATTTTATTGTTTTAGTATTTGACTTTGCATATTTTATGTAAATTTTCTGTAATATTGAAAATGGCATTCTGTTACTGAAAATTTTATCTATATATTAATTTATATATGCATTATTATATTTTAATGCTTTTATAATGCTGTATTTCAGATTAGAATATTTGGAAATATGCATCAGAAATTGAATGATCTATAAAATCCATTATTGAAAATATTCAAAATGTTTGTCATTTAATTTAAATATACAGCCACTCCCTGACTTACGTAGCTCTGTACTTAGATAGGTTAATTTTAATTAAGAAGCCAGGCCTGAACCCAGATCTTTACTGAAAATAAATGAAGGTTTGGGACTTCTTTGACAAAATTGAATCCAGATCATCCAATAGATAAGTGACTGCTTTATCACAAGACTTATGTACTTATTCTTTAATATAACTATTTTTATTGCTAAGACTTTGTGATCCACTAGTACTCTGTAACATATGCTCTGACATACATAGATATGATTTACATAGGATTTCACAGAATGATCCACCTACATAAGTCTGGGACCCTGTACCTAAATCTTTGTGAAATATTAATCTATTTAAATGATAAACAGCACTATTATCTAAGTTTTTGTTAATATAATTGATTAATTTTTAGAGATTTTGAGTAATTTAATATTAGTAATCTTATATTATGAGAAATGTTAAGAATAATTTTAATATTTTGAATTTAGATAGAATTTGCAATTGTTTTAGAAATAATAAATTACTAATTCTAATGAATATATTTTTTTGAATTGATTGTTTTGCTAGAAATTGGATATTGTTTGTAAACTGATTAGAAATGCCGTAGATTTTCAGTATGTTGTTAGATGGATTTGCTTTACTTTTTTTAAGAAAGTATAAAACTTTTGATATTTCTAATAATGAATTGTATAAATTGTTATTTTATCATTATTTATATACAGATAGTTTTTAACTTTATAATGGAATTTATTTTCAATTCATAGTTATGCCTGAAATTTATGGACTGATCACTACCAATATTTATTATTACACTCCACTTTATCATAATAAACTTAACTAACATAAAAATACAAGAATCAGACACACAAAGATGCTTTTTATGTGTTTAGACCATTGCTCAGAGGCACTAACCCTTTGACAATTGCAAATTGCCTAAACCAATTTATCAATGACATTGCTATTGTAAATATATGGAAGTCATAAGTCAGGAACCACACACACACACACACACACACTTATTCAATATAAAAACTTTTTATATTTTTACTCTTTATTTGAATCTTAATACAAGTTTTTATGATTCTTATACAATTAAAAAATGATTTGAATTTCATTAGAATATACACTTTCATTTTTAGAAATTTTTCTTTTGCCTAAAAAAAATACCAAGTAATTCATTGTATAAATACAAATAAAGGATTCAGCTTATCTCTTATTATGACTTATATTAACTGCAAACATACTAAATAATTGAAATCATTTAAATGGTTCCTTTGTGTTTTTAATTAAAATGCAACATTTTTATAATAATTTTTAATATTGGAATAAATATTTTTATTAATAATTATTTTTTTAAACTGAATACTTTGTTATTATTCTCAATAAGTAATTTCATTATTTAATAATTTTTATTTTTTATTTCTCAGTGTTATAATTGTGAAGCTGAAGCTATATATCATTGTTGTTGGAACACTTCATATTGTAGTGTTGATTGTCAACAAATTCATTGGCATAAAGAGCATAAACGCACCTGTCGTCGTAAACGATAGTTGTATAAATATCCATTGTATCATCCCCAGTATATTTCATCATATATTTGTTCCTGGTTGAAATCTACTAAAGACTAGATCATCATTTTGATGATTTTTGGTGGAAATTATACAGCATATTATGATAAACACAAGTTTTCCAGCTTTCTTCAAATGAAGTTACCTTTAATGACCATTTTTAGTGGTAAAAGGTGTATGTATAATTATAATATTTGGAGTAATCTTTTCATAAACTGAAAATCATCTGTAGATTAAATCTTAACATATTGGAAATGCATTTATTAAACTCGTTATCCTTCAGTCATTGTGATTGCTTGTGTAGAATAGTGTTTTGTTCACTTAATGTGATAAATGACAGCAAAACAGTTATAACAAAATACAGTAATGATTGTTAAATTCTTGTATTTTGTATATAACTTTTTAAATTTGTTATCTTTAATTTTAAAATTTCTTCTTCTCTTTTTCAGAGTAAATTTTAGAAATATTATTTGAATCTTAGATTGCTTTTATTCATCACTTTTAAATTTATCATTATTGATCACAATAGGTGGGACCAAAACTATATCTCACATTAATGAATGGGCCTTTAAATAATAAATACAAAAAAAGAGTTTAAAAAAATATACAGTAGTTCATTTAATTTTCATCATCACATGATTTTTCATGAAATGTAATCTAAAATGAGTCTATTTAAGAATTCTTGAATATTTGATCTAGTAATAAGTCTCTGAACAAATGATAAAATAATTTAACTTTTCAATAGGATTTGAAAAAACAATTAAATATCTTTTTAAATGAATAAAAAAATTAATTTTAATAAAAAGGATTTTTAACTAAAATTTAGATAATGATGATGCAATTAATTACATTTTTTTATCTGTGATTAATTGCAGGAACATTATCCAGAGTTATTTTAAATATTTGATAAATAATTTCTTTAATCAGAATATTTAAGGAAAACAAATAAATGAATGATCAAAATACAATATTAATTATTTATTTAATTTCAGATTTCTTTTCTTATATTAATAATTTTACTATTTAAAATAGGGCATTAAAATAATATAATAAAAAATATATTCTTTGTAAATTATCTATATTTCTGAATATGTTAAATTTTTTTTTTTTTAAATTTGTCAATGGTTACAGTTCTTCAAAAAAAAAATAAAATGCATTTAATTTACAAAGTTGATTAAAATTTTATTATATGTTTCAGTTATATGTTATTTAATTTAAAATCACTCTTAGGTACACACTGAAAATATTTTCTTGAGAAACATTAACATAGTTACAATAAGTAAATATAGACCAATATCAATATTATTATTATTTTCTATTTAAAAGTACATGGTGCCAATTTATATATTTTTTCGATTGAGTTTTTCTTTTATGTATTAAATTAAAATTTATTTAATTTCCTTTTTTAAATTCAAGAAAGTTATAGCAAAAGTTTTGCTTAGCTATTTATATTTATATAATTGAAATTTTAATTATTTTTGATTTAATCTGTTTTGGAAAAATTATAGATGTTCATTGTGTTAGATATATCTTATTGGATATTTTAAGTTTCTTATTATAATCAATATTCATCAACCTATCAGATCATTAGTTAATCAAGATCATAAATTTAATTCTTTTAAAAGCTTTTTATACAAGTTATAAAGTTTCAATATTTATATTTTTATGCTTGTTTATAGAAATGAAAGTGTTCAGCATAATTAACCTAGAAATTTTATTTATCAAGAAACATTTCTAATAAGTTGGCAAAAACTAATCATTAATATATATTCATCATTTTTTCTTTTTATATTTTTTTAAAGAATCAATTGGAAATTCAAATGTAATTATTGATTTCAAAAAATTTTGAATAAATTAATAAAATAAATTGATGATAAATTTTATTTTAATTTATTTAATCAGGATTGATCCAAACATTTTGATTGCTTATTGTCATTTATTATTATTTTTTAAAATCTAAAAAATATAATGTGTAGTTATTTTTAAAGTTTTTACATGTTTTTTAAAGACATAATTATATTTATTTTGCTGATATTTTTATCTTAAATTCTATATAAGCTCCATTTGAACGTGGATATATAAAAATAACAATAACAATCTAACTTTATAACTTGAATAAAAATAAATTTTTTTATAAGATTTAAAAAAATCTTTGTTGAATTAAAAATTTTTTTAAAGTTATATCCAGATCACACCAGTTCAATTTTTTAAAGTGAAAAATTTTAAGCATAGATCAATTCCAAATATAAAAAATTTCTAAAACAAAATTTGTATGTAATGACTTGAGATATATGTATTACTTTAAGTACTGAAATTTTTACTAAAATTTAAATAAAAGAAATAATTCAGTTAAGAACTGTTTAAACAGTACAATAAATTGCAGTTTAGAATATGTTGACTATCTGTATTGAAAACATTTCTTTTACTTAGTTTTGGTGAACTTTCTATTTGAATGGAATTAATTTACATATTGGATGATGATATAAAAATAATTATATTGATATAAAATCATTTATATAATAACAGTACTTTTGCAATTTTTGATTTCACAAATTTGCTTAATTATACATGAGTTTTCCAGAATTTGCCAAAAAAATTATATATATATATATATTTAAAATTTATGGATTTTTTTAATCCATGCTATGACAGTTAATTGCATTTATATTAAATTCTTAAAAGAATATTAAATATACTCATTTCTTGAGAAAAAATTCATTATGCTTAATATTCAAGTAAAAAATAACTAATAAAAGATTTTTATTTTCATGCTTTTATTGTTTTACATTCTGTTGTTCATTACTTTCATACAACTGCAAAATTTTTTTGTAATAAAAAATACTGAATAGTTTTTGGAATTTTGATAGTATATTTGGAGTGTTTGATCTGCTAAAACTCAATATCTTCAAAAATATGTAAATGGTTTCTGTGTTACATTCTATTTATAAATTTTTTTTCAAATTTCATTGAAATTGAAGTATCATTATTTGGAATCTGAAACAAGAATTTTTTAGTAAATATTAAATATTTTATTCTATTACATTTTGTATCATAAAATTTGTATCTATTCAGTATATTTATTAATCCACTTCATTCCCTTTAAACAGTTTTAATGTATGAATGATTTTTCTTAAAAATTTGTCAAATAAGTTTTGTTTAATTTGTTTGATTATTATTTATATTTGTGACTTTTTGTATTAATATTTTTCAGTCATTGTGAAATATTAATAGCAAATTTTTTTGCTTTTTTTTCTTTGCTTTTAGAAAGTATATTTAATAAGAAACAGAATACAAATCAATCTTTATTTTAATCATAATCAGTAAATATCAATAAAGAATATTTCTCTTCTTATATGATATTTTTAGTAATACTTAGGTTCTTAAACCAACTGCTATGTTTAAATCTTCAAAATTAATTAAAAGCTGCTGTTAGTGCTTGAACTTTAATTAATTTTAAAGATATTTTTAGTTAAAACTATTTATCATCTTAAAACCATTTTGATTTAAGCTTTGATGCTGTTATAATATAATAGGTGTATAAAATAATTAATAAATATAAAATATTACAAATAGCTAATACAGTTACATAATAGTTAATAGTTACATATAAACAGTAATAAGCAATTAAAAATAAATAATAGATCTAGGCAAAAAATTTTTTATAAGAATTAAAATAATAATAATTGCACTTTATATCTTAATTTGTGTTTCCTGTTTAAAATATAAATATTATCTGATTTAATAGCTACTATATTCATTTTAAAAAAATATTGGAATTAAATAGTTCATTTTAGTTTTTGCTTTTATTGACTTATTTTTCCTTAAAATTTTGCTTATGAATATGAAGCAAATTCAAAATTTTTATAATAATTCCTAAGTGTATTATTTGATTAGTTCATAATTATATAAGTAATTATATATAATATAAGATTAATTATTAATACAAAACAAATTTAATCTTAATTCTAGATGACAAATAAATACTGTTAAATTTGATTTTGTATCATAGCAGTCATGAAGAATTCAAAGTTCTACAAAAAATAATAATTTTGATATACTTATTTTTCTCCTTTCTTTAAAAAAAAGATGAATATTTCCAGATAATTTACTTACATATCAATAATAATCTATAATTTTTAAACCAGAAATCAAAAATTGCATTTGTATTCATAATTTTTGTATATGATAAATGCTTACATGTTTTTGAAATTAAGTTGTAATAAACAGCTTAATTTAAATTACAATAACTTCAGTTTTTCAACCCATTGACATCAGAAATATTGTATATCCTAAATAATCTTTCTTCATGATAAAGTATTTATCCAAATTGTCATTTTTTTGTTGTTTATTATTATATAAAAATTATTTTAGAGAGAAACCCTAAATTTATTATAAAATATAAACAGCATTTTTATCTTTTAAGATTGATTAATGAATTTTTTTATGTAATCAAGAATAAGCATATGGTGCAGGAGAATTTAAGAATATACAACAGAACATCAGTTTTCTGAACTAATTGGGATCAGTGTTGGTTTGGTTAATTAAATAATTTGGATAATCAAATATACATGAGAATGTGCAGTTTAAATAAAAAGTGTAATCAGATCTACATTTAAATTAGTGTATGCAAGATTATTACTAATGCATTTTAAAGTATGAAGTATTTTACAATCACAAAACACAAATGTTTCAAGATCATAGGAGACTGTCCTGAGTCCATATTAAAGCAAAGTTCATTAAAACTAAAGCACCAACTAGCAGTTAAAATAAACACTCAAAATTTATTAAAAACGTTTTCGGTATCCATAATATACCATCTTCAGTTATACAATTCTAAAATAGAACTATTAGGTTCTAGAACAAACGATAATCGGTTATTTTTTAAAACTAAACTAACTTAGCTGAAGAACAGTTTTTGTTTTTTAAAAGTTGCTTAAACATAACAAAAATACATAAATAAATAACTGTTAACATATCAATAAAATATTATAGCATCACATAACAGAAATAATAAAATACAATACAATATCATAATTAGCAGGTAGCATTCTATAGACATCCTATTAACATTCATTTATAGCATATCTCCAGGCTTTCGACATTCCATCTGCCTGATGTAAATT
>AYEL01080677.1:0-14138 GCA_000484575.1 Olivierus martensii
TTTATTTATAAAGTTAATTAATATCTGAATGTTAGTAATGCATTTTTTAGAATAACTTTATAAATAAAATTTAATAAATCTATTTAATATTGATTATTTAAACATGTTAGGATCTATTACTGTAATAAATAGGAATAATCTTGAAAAGTAATTTGCTTTAAAATGATAAGTTCAATAGTAAATAACTTTTTACTATATCATTAAATTTCTCATTTAAAGCAAATAATTAAAGTAAATAGAATTTTCTGCTATTATTATAATAATTTCAATAGAATTTTATTAGTTAGTTAAGGTAATTATTTATGACACACAATTATTTATTAAATTTTTCTATTTTATTTAATACATCAGATTTTAAAAATTTGAAGAATATGATTTGACATTAACATTTCTATTAAGTCATTTATTTTTATAGTACTGTTAAAAATTTTCTCACCTTGAAATTACAAAAAATAATGAAAATATGAAACAAAAATTGAAAATTTTTATTATTTATTTATTTATCTTGAAAATTAGTTAACTTATTCAAAAAAATAATTACAAAATTATTCTGATATGTTATAATTTTGTAGCTTTTTAACTATTAATATTTTCATTATATTAATATCAGTTTTCTAATTATTTATTATGCTAAAATTTATTTTCTATAATAGAAATTTTTATTTTTAAAAATTAATTGAAAGGAAATTTTGAAAATTCATTTTTTGATCATATAGGTCATACTTTTAATAAATGATTTTTGTGGACCAATATGACAATAAATTGTGCCATTATTAAAATGAATATTTTTGTCCTGGAACAAAATCTCAGATACAGTTACCTAAATTTCATGTTTTATTATTAAAATTTCTCAAATTAATGATCAGTATTTAATGCACAAATAAAGTAATTTAGTTTAAAAAATATTTATTATGGCCTTGGGGAAATTTTCATAATTATGTATTTAATATGTAACAAAACTAATGAATAACTTATTAAAAATACATCTTTCATAATGCATATTATGAAAATTGTTAATTACTGAATATAAAATAATGTAAAAAATTTAGTACCAATAGTTGGTTTTTGTAAAAAAAAAAAAACAAAAAAACAAAAGTATATATAGAGATAGCTATCTAATATACCCATAATAGAATGAATTTTGAATTTTAAAGTTTTAATATAGTTAACTGATTTTGCTAATGCCGTTTCACAAAACTTGATATTTTCTGGAGATTTTGTTAATTACATCAGATTGTTAAAAATAATTCATAAAGCATATTTTGAGAATTTTAAAGATTTTAATTAATAATTATTCATCAGTCGTATAACACCCATTTGCATTTATGTTTTTGTAATATATAACGATTGTAGTTTTATTTTTAATTATTCTTTATTCTGAAATTTCATATATATATTTTCATAAAAAATTAATCTAAAATCAAAATAAATGATAAAGAATATGTGCAAATTGTCAACCTTTATGAATAAAAATTTATATTTCTAGTTTTACAAAATATATAATAAATATTGAAGATGATTATAGTAATAAATAAATTTAAACTTATTTCTCTTATAATTGTATTAGAAATAAATTACTGATAATTCTGTACATGTATATATTTTAACAGTTTATGACATTAGTTTATCATTATATAAACAAAATGCTAATCCATTTTTTAAAACTGGATAATAGATTGTACATCTGTTCCTTTTTGATGTAATCAGCTATATATAGCTGTGTTGTAATTTTCAAGCCAAAGGAAATAGGCAAATGGCCTTTTTATAATAGTATTTTAAATTATGTAAATTGGGAAACTTTGATTTTTATATATAACTGAAAATAAGTTTATTTGTTCAAGTAAAATGTTGCATAAATGTGCAAGATGTAAATATTAAATAACAATTTAGTGAAATATCAATGTATAGTTTTCAATACTTTTAAGTCACTTTAATGTAAAATATAACATTGAAGTTTTTGTTTTTTGTTACTTTTAAAAGAAATATTATTATTTTATTTTTATCAATTTTTTGCTGTCAAGACACTAATTTTTTTCAGATCTTCACTTTTTGAAAAATATTTGTTTAATAAATTTCTGTATCTCTTAATATTTACATAATAAAGATATTATTTGATTTATATAATAATAATAATAATACTGATATACTATATATAGTATATATAGTAATTAACAGCAATCTTAAACTCATTCTCTTCAGAGGGCCATTTTAGATATCTTTGATTGACTAGAGAGCCATATTTTAAAATTGTGCATTATGGGGAAAAAATTTTATATGAGATAAATAATCTGAAAGATTGATTATTTTAACTACAGTATTTACATATTAATTTCCTTAAATGATATACTGCAATTTAAGTTAAAAATTATAAAGTCATTTGTAAATGATAGAATTTTTTCAATAGTAAGAACAAATTAATAAATTTGAAATATTAATAAAAAATGAAAATATTTCAATGATTTCATGTAATTTTTTTAATAATTATATGACATAACTTCAATCAACAACTTGTTACGTAACTCATATTTATCAATAATTTCTGAAATTTTTGGCTGAATTTCTTCATTCATGGCTCATTTTGTTCAGAATCTAATAAATCATTTTATGACACACACATTTCATGTGTGTCTAATCATAAAATGATTTATTAGATTAAATGAAATCTTAGAAGGCTTGAAGTTCATCTCAAACAATAGCATTTATCTTATATTGGTAAAAGAGAATGACCTTATTGCTATCTAAAAATATGACAATTTTGTTTGATGGCTAAAACTGCATATAAAAAAATCATGTTTTCATTGATCTCATAAACATAATAAAAAGTTATGATAGGAATAAAATTTGAAAAAATGCTTATACTGTTAGAAAGAGAACAAAATCTGCAATAAATACTGAAAATTTCAAAAGATTTTGACAAAACTTAAGTGAGATTTCACAATTTAAATATTTATTTTTTTGCATATTAATTAAGCTTAATTACAAAACAGCTACAGTACTCAAGGGATTAAATATGTAAAACATTATCAAAAAATATTGGATTGCTGATGGCATAATTGATGAATTTTTGGAAAATCAATCAAGTTTTATTAAAAACTTTCAAATATTACATTTATAGTATTTTATTTCAAAATAATTTGTTAATGTGCTATGTAAAATTTTTCAATTAAATCAGGATTTTGTTTCATTTCATTCTATTATTGAAAAATACAGTAATGTTTAGATGAGAAAAATTATCAAGTACTCTTATCTCTTCAAATACCTGAATCTATGAATGTAAGCCTGACTTATAACATTAGGTCAATGGAAATTTTTATTTCAGTTAATGCATGAGTTTTGTGATTGTATAAGCTTGTTATATACTGTATTTTAAATTAGTTTTGTTTATATATAAATAATAATTTAAAATACAATATAGAATAAAAGCATGTCCATGTTGTGGAGTAATAGGCAACATGAAATAGGAAATTGCCTGTTGGGGTGAAGTACAGAAGGGACATCATGGGCTCCGAGCAGTCACAATAGACATGAGGCCTAACAAGAACCTTCGAAAATGGCAGAGTCTAGAATGTCAGAAACAGCGCACCTTCTTGCCCTGGGATATAATATAACATGAAAATGGAAAAACCAAATTTATTTGGTCAATGACATGAGAACCTGACAGAAAGTATAAAATGCCTATCTCAACTTGCACTTGGTCAGCACAAGAGAATAGGCGATAACTCTCCATTAAGGGTAGAAGAAATCAAAAAGGCCATAACAATCAAGGGCAAAATAGGCATTTATCACTGGATCTTCCCCTTCATTATGGCCAAAAGTATGATGGAATAAATCTAATCAAGAAATGATGATCTGCTATTGATGGAAGAATTGGCCAAAACAAAACCAAGAATATGATTCATAAAACAGACTTAATATATCAATTAGAATATGCAACTGCACAATCATATGGGATGAGGATAGACTAACTGAACTGGAGGAGGAACTGAAGCATATAAGGTGAGACATAACTGAGCTTGCAGAGACCAAAAGAACAGGAGAACAACCAACTAATCTAAAAAGTTGCAACCCAGTTATATAACTATGGGAAAGTGGATGATATACGAAAAACAAGAGGCATAGGTTTCATCATTAATAAGAAAATAAGGAATAACATATTAAATATTAGACATATCTCAAATAGAATTATAGAAATAATCCTGAAAATAAGTTATAGATACAACATGAAAGTTATTCATAATTATGCTCCAACTTCAAATAATAAAGAAGAAATTGATAAATTGTATGACTAATTACATCAGGCATTTTAATGATGATAATGAATATTTTCTAGTTGTAGCAGATGACTTTAATGCAAAAATAGGAAACATAAAAACATTCACAACAACAATAGGCAAATATGAACTAGGAAGATGAAATAATAGTGAGGATAAGCTAGCTGAATTAGCAGAATATAATAGACTATAAATCATGAAATACCTTTTTAAAAAAAATCATTAAACTGAAAATGGACATGGAGTAGTCTAAACAGAGATGTAAAGAATGAAATTGATTATATTTTATCAAATAAATTTAATATAGCTAAAGATGTATCAGTAATTAATCATTTCAAAACTGCAAGTGATCATAGACTTGTCAGAGCTAAAATACATATCAAAATTAGAAAAGAAAAATCATAGATAGAAACAATATAAACAATAATAAAATAGAATATCAAGCTTTATAAAATGAAAACCTGGAAAGATATCATCCACTAAAGAAGAACATTGAGGTGGCAAATAAAAATATAACAGAAGCAATAAGAAATGTTACTCTAAATATTAACAGTCAGTTAAAAGCATTCAGTGAAAATAAACTTTCTCAGCAAACTTTGGACATGCTTCAAAGAAGAAGGGAGATGAAATGAGATTCTAATATCATATCAAAAATAGAATATTCTGAACTAGGGGAAAAAAATGAGGGAAAAAATAAAAGATTACAATACAAAATTAATAAAAAAATAATTGAAAACAACAAAAATCTCAAAATCCTCAAAAAAAATTAATAATAAGCACAAATTAAATTATAGTAATAAAGGAAAATGATGGAACAGTCATCAAAAACCAAGAGAGAATTTTAGATAGAATAGCTGAACTTTTGTAAAGATCTATATAATGTCACAATATTTAAATACAGACCAACATCAGAAAAAACTGATGATTTTTACATTGCTTATTACAAAAAAGAGAAATAAAACAAGCACCAAATCAGAAGATGCGAGGAGATGATGGTATTTATGTAGAACTTATTAAAAACATTATCACGTTTTTGTTTAACCTATTTAATTTATGCTTAAAAGATCAGAAATTATCTGAAAACTGAAATAACTCAGATTTAATAATAATTTTTAAAAAGAGAGAGAGGAAAAAAAAATCAGAAATTACTGTCCCATAAGTATATTATCAACATTACGGTAAAACCTCGATTTTACGGACTATAGGGAGCAAGACTAGTCCATAAAATCGGAAAGTCCGCTAATCTTTTAATAATTAAAAAAACTACTTTGATATAAAATGACTACTCACGTTCAAGCAAGATTGATTCTTGCACAAACACATTGCTCCCACTACCACACAGGACAAGAATATTGTTGCGCCAATTTATTTGCACACATTCTTGTCAATCTGGCTATCGTATGTAGCCACTTTTGTGATACTTACGCAAAGAGTATATTCGTGTATCAATATTATTTTTAAAATATATTTTTCTTTTGTTATTTTCTTAGTTTTTGTTTGTATGCAGAAATCAAAAGCATCCGTAGAAACTATTTTTTTCCATTAGAAATATTAGAAAATAATTCGTCCTACGAAGTATTAAATTCAGATAATTTTCTTTAAAGACATAAGTATTTTATCAAACTGATTGATTGCTAGCAACCTATTACATCAGAATGTTACAAAATATTAGATACCTACGTAATTAATTTCGTAAAAATCAATTTACAAATTAATGTGAATGATGAAATTTACTATGTTCATGGTTAATTAATTATATCATCAAAATTTGGAGTAACGCTGCCCCGATTAACGCTGTTTTGATATAACGCGGTATTTTTCGAATTCTGTATTTTTATTGATTCAGTTTGGCGTGGATTTTCAAACCGTTAGGCTTAGTTCCCACCAAGCTGCGAAAACCGATAGGCGAAGCGCAGAGAACTTGGGAAAAGCAAAAAAAAGAATGCGAAAAGCGAATGCGATACCAATTATCCAATGAAATTAGTTTAAGAAGAAGACGTCAAAAAGCACCGATTTTCTTTCATCTTTATGTCTTTATATCTGTTCTGTTCGTGAACCGAGACGTTCGTGATCCGAGATATCATTGTACTTCCTTTGTCCATAAAGTTCGGTGAATGTGTCTATATTGCGAATGGATTTTTGACTTACCTGAAACAGCAATTACTGTCCTTCAAAGTAATCCCCGTCGATGGTAATGCACTTCTGGGAAGGGCTGTACAAGTCCTGGAAACTCCTGGTGTAGTCGTTTTTAGGGACAGCCTTCAGTTGGGTCGTAAAATTAAGTTTGATGTCCAAAAACCTCTGGCCCTTCAGGGTTGATTTCAATTTGTGGAACAAGAAGAAGTCTGGGGAGTAAGGTGGGTGATTGAGTGACACAACTCCCCTTTTGGCCAAGAACTGCTGCACCAGAAAGGCAGTGTGTGGCAGGGCATTATCATGGAGCAAGATCCAGTCGTCTTGTTTGGCGTGCTGGGGGCGTATCTGCTTGATCCGTTGCAGCAACATCCATAAAGAATTCCTCCATGATCCCTCAGGGAGGAATTCTTTATGGATAAGACCTTCATAGAGTTTCAATCGGACGCACTAAGCCATCACTTTACAATGTGCTGTTTATGCACGAGAAGCACACTTGGAGTGCTGCCGCTCTGAAACTTGTTTACACATGTCTTGAGCTGTCCGGCATGGGATACGGCAGTGGCGCACTTTTACGATCATGAGCAATATGGCGTCATTCACCGAACTTTATGGACAGAAGTAGTATATGTGTGTGTGTGTGTGTGTAACTTACATACATATTCTATATATATAGAATATGTAAGTTACATTATGGAATAATAACATATGGAAAATCAGAAATATTGTTTTATATGACATATAAAACAATAAAGAAAATAATGTAAATTTATAGTCAGTGTCTATCAGAGAGGGGGACAAGAGGAGCGGCTGCCTCGGGCTTCAATTTATAACTCAATATATTAGAAAAAATATATTTATATATTTTTATATTGTTCGAACTTCAGTATTTGTCAAAATTTGAAGTTCTCTATCAATGCTTTCTCTTTTCTTTTCATCTACCACTATAATATACAGTAATATCTCGACTTACGCAAACTCGGAGTTACGCGGTTTTTGATTTTTTTCGTTTGGCAACACTGCTGCACTGTATCTTGCTGTGATACGCATTGCACACGTTTCGCGCGAACTCTACTGTATGTGCACGATTATGATTCTACAATCGACGAAATTTAAGATTGTTTTGTTATATGTTTTCTAAACCTTTAAAAAAATATGTCGTCCAAACGAAGTAAATCTGATTGGCCTACACCTAGTAAGAAAAGTACTACGATATCTTTGGAATGTAAACTTAATATTATCAAGGATTTTGATAACAGGATGAAAAGTGAGTCAAGTGCGCTCCATGCATTCCGTACGTGTGTGTTCGTGAACCGAAGTATCGTTCGTAAAGCGAAGCAAAATTTGTTCGCAAATGATGTTCGTAGATGATTTGTTTGTGAACCGAGACGTTCGTGATCCGAGGTATCACTGTAGTAGGGAATTGTGAACTGAGACGTTTGTGATCCAAGGTATCACTGTATAACATTTTCAGTACTTCCATATCCTCTTCAGTACATCAAGAACTATTAATTAATGTATTTTATAAAAACATTTAACTATTCTAAAACAAACGTTTCAAATTATAAATTATAGACTATAATAGTAAACATAAAAAATAAAAAGTAATAATAAATAATAAATTAAAAAATAAAAGAATTTCATAAATTTTAAACTTGTAAATAATTTTCAGATCACTTATTACACATTATCATAGATTATTGCATGTTGTTATGGTTACTAAAAAATGGTAGATTGTTGACATTTCAATTTTTAGCAATTCTTAAATTTTATTTAGCATTTTAAAGTTCAAAGATTTTCTTTTACTGCTAGATGCCATGCTTTTGACATATTTTCTGACGATTATTCATTAAGCTGAAAGATCTTTAATAAGTATTAAAATAAATTTTTCGCTTAAACTGGTGCTGAAGACTAATTAATTAATTATTGTGTTAAGAAGCCAAAATATATAAGATATATATAGTTAAATGTTCTTTATAAAATAAGTTAATTAATAGTTCTTGATGTACTGAAGAGGGTACAGAAGTACAAAAATGTTATACTTGAATAAAAAATACATTTTTGTTTATGTGAAAACAAATTATCGCTGCTCATTTAAGTGCTAGTTTATAAAATACAACTGAATAAAATAAATTTTAGTGCTAGGTATTCCCAGATTTACTTATATCTGACTTTATATAAAAAATTTTTCAAAATTATTTTTCTTTTTAGAAGTATTGAGCACAAACATTTATTGTATTTGCAAGTTACAAGTCCAAATGTGTTAGTTTATAATGTTTAAAAGTTTGTGTTACTTTATTTATTTACCATATATACTCGCAGATATGCTTTTGAAAAGTGGTAAAAATGTGAAACCCGTGTATAACCTGACCCCTCCCAACTTTCAAATGCTAGAACAATATGACAGTCATTGAAATAAATCAATAATTTTGTTTATAATTAAAATATTTTCCAAATTCAATTCACTATTGGAATAAAATGGTTGTTTAGACAAAATTCCATATTTATGCACTGAAATATAGCAATGTGATGCCAAGATAAAGCTGGATAGAGACCAGAACTCATATGTTGTATTGAATTTCTTTGCAGTGTTTGTTTGGCAGAAAAAATTAAAGGTTTTAAAAAATCAGAATCAAAACGCAATGAAAATTTTGTTGTCCCTGATGATAGCGGAAAGCCAATCAGCATATGTGATTGTCAGAAGCAAAAATTTAATGTCTGAAATAGGTTATAAAATAATCATTCTGTATTTTCTAAATGATCATATCTAATTATCTGAAAATGCACAAATTGTTAATCAGAAACATTTGAAATCATTATATTTCCATTTAATATTAATTGATGATACATGCATTACTGTCAACCATGTTTTCTTATTAAAAAGATTAACATACACATTTTTGATATTTGTAAAGCACCCAGTACGTTAATATTTGTTTTTATATACAGGTATTCCTCATTATACATGACCTCACTTTATGCATTTTTGCTGTAATGCAATTTTAAAAAATAAATTAACTTTTTAAATTAAAAAAATTTTTGTTTAAAAATTGTCTCAGATAGATGAGATAAATGTGGATGAACTGCTTGATTCCCACTCATCAGAGCTCACTAATGAAGAACTAGAAAACAACATGAATGATGTTTTCCATTTCCAGAAATCAGGAATCCTATGTTGCTGAGCCCATCAAACAGCTTTCAACAAAACAAAAATAACTGAATTTTTTAAACACATTGACAGTGCCATCAGAATAATTGAAGAAAATGATCCTAATGAAACTAAGCGCCAAAATTGCGAGAGAAATTCAGAATTCTTTGGTTTGCTACAAAGAACTTTATAGAGAGAGGAAGAATACTGCCAGTCAGCTGAGTTTTGACTGTTTCGTTAAAAAAGTTGAAGATTATCAGTTTATCATCCAGGGACTTCAAGAGAGCAAGAGAGAGATGATTCAGACTCACCAGACCCAATCTGTTCATCATTGGATTGAAGACTGTCAGAAATATGTAGTGTTTAGGTGTTTATGACATTGTATTAATTAAATTCATTCATTCTTTAAAATTTGTGTCATTTGTTTATAAATTAAAATAATTCATTCATTAAAATTTCTTTTGCTCACAGATAAAAGTTTTCATTTTTTTTATCTTTCTGAAAAAATCCCTATCTCTATCTCACCCATGCTAAATTTAACTCACTTTATTCGATTTCATGTTAAGCGATTATTTCATAGATCAATTAATCATGTAAAGTGAGGGACACCTGTATTTAAATATGAACATTCACATATATCTGTATATTTTTAATAATATAAGTAAAAAGAAATATAGGCATTTTTATAAATAAATATGCTGCATCTGGCATTACAATAGGAACATGCTACTAGCACAAAGAGGACATGACACAACACAACTACTTTATATATTTTTGATTGTATTTGTGCAGTATCTAATATTTAAATATCTACAAAAATATTAATTTATGTACAGTCATATATATCGATATATTTTTGACAAAAAAAATTGAATATAAATCAGTTAACTATTAATAGTATTTAATATATAAGAAATTATTAAATAAAAATTTATGATTGTTTTTAATTAGTAATATTTTTATGTTCTGATTAATAGAATAGAATATAAATAAGTAAATATAATTATAATGCTAATGATTCTTAACTAAAATATAGTCTGTTAAACTAACTGAAAATCAGGATATTGATGTTGCACAGAATGTTTCTAGCCAAAATCATCAAGTAACAGAACCAAAAGTTGAATTACAGACTGAAATTGAAATTATACCTGAAATTAAATTAGAATCTGCTACTTTAGAAGAAAATGTACTTCCAGGAATTGAAATATTTTATACTTCAGCTGATCAGTTTCAAGAAAATCAAAACATATGTTCAGATAATTTAAGTTTGACAGAAAATATAAATGTTCAACATCTTGAAGATAATCTGAATTCTCAGACATTTTCTGCCACCCCTATAAAGCATTCACCAATCAAACAATTACCTTTTTCGCCATCACAGGTAATTAAAATTAGTTTGTATAATAACAGAAAAATTTATTTTAAAATTTAATAATCAATTTATTTTATAGTTTCTAAATAGTCCAACAATTGGGTTCTCTGCTATTAGTTTGACTTCCACACCAGTTTGTAAAAAATTAACTTGGGAATCAACATCTTGTTTAGAAATGCATTCTCCCATTTGTAACAGGTAAAATTTTGAATATGTATTTAAACAAATTTTCAATACAAATTTTAAATATTGGTATTTTTTTTGTAGTTCAGTACAGACACCTTTGTTTCAACATTCTTTGTTAGACACTGATCCAAGAACACCAACCCCATTGAAAGATGGCATATTTTGTGAAAAGAAAGAAAAAGAAAAAAATAGTTGTGTGAAAGCTTTGGTATGATAAAAATTTATTGCAAAACTTTTTTATCAGTTAAAATTCTAATACATATATCTAATTTATTATTATTATTATTATTGGTGTAGGTTAAAGAAAATGGATCAACAATGAAACAAGTAAATAAAATTTTATTTATTTTTAAATATCAAGTATATTGTTATATAATTTATCTGGATTTATATATGTTCAGTAAATTTGTTTATCTATAATTTTAATGATTGTTTTTTGGTAAAATTTATAAATTTTAAGTGAAAAATGCTAAAAATAATTAAATAAAAAATCCATGTTAAATTAGTCTGTAATGTAATTTATGTTTTAAAATTAGTTTATAACTATGTTTATGCAAATGATAATGATAATTTTTACTGATAATGGAAAAATAAGGATGCTATTCCTTATTTTTCCATTATCAGTGAAAAATTGAATGAAATTCCATTCAACAGTTAAAACAAAAAGTTAAACAAAACTTTAAGAGAGTAAAATTAAATTTATTTTATAATTGCTTTACTAATTAAATAAATATATCTCTATGAAAATATGGAATATCTGTATGTGTAAATAATTCAGCACAATTTTTAAAAGTGGAAAATACAGTATATTTATTAAACATGTAGATCTTTCAGTTTTATTAAGCCATCTCAGCACAACGTATAAAAATTCGAACATAAAAAAACTTATAAGAACATAATTTGAATTTAAAATTAATATTATAACATTGTATGCAAATACATATACTGTATATTAAAAATAATAATAAAAAGATTAAAATGTCCAACTAAATGATTTAATGTAAGCAATTTTCACTAAGCATTTGAGAGCAATATGTTCTTTTTTTAAATATTTGAAAAATCCTTTTAAAGTTAAATTCATTTCTTTTCAGTTACAGTATAATCATTTGACTGGTAATACCCAACATTCATTCATTCATTATATATACAGGATGCCCCTTAACGGTTGTGACAAAATTAAACTATGAATTTCTTATTTCAAAATAATAAAAAGTTCTTATAAACATAAGCCCAAATACCCCATAATTAAGAGAAATATACCCATTTTTATAATAGTGTTTCTTCCATTTGCTCTCATTGGTTTATAATCATTTTTCCATTGGCATTTGGGCATTTTTCCATTTTTATAATAGTGTTTCTTGTAAAAGAAAACATATTTAATTAATAAAGTAAATTAAAAACAAAATTGACATTGTAGTTTTAACATTTTCTTACATTTTTCAATTTAAATTACAATATCAGTTTTGTTTTTTTAAATTTTCTTTATTAATTAAACATTTTATGATCTGAAAAAGTACTACTATAAAAATATGCATATTTTTCTTTAATATGGAGCCTTTGGGTCTATATAAAAAAAATTTTTCATTATTTTGATATAAGAAATTCAGAATTTGATTTTTTTCCAACTATTAATTAAGGAACATCTGTATTTATGGAGATCTATATATTTATTAGACATAGAAGTAATAAATATTAATTAATTTCTTTCAAGATTATTATTGAAATTGTTGCAAGTTTCATCTCCAACTTATGCCATTTGCTCTATACCAGGGGTCGGCAAACTGCAGCTCACGAGCTACGTGTGCCTCTTTGGGTACCTACATGTGACTCTGAAGTAAAATTGAAAATGAAAAAAAAAAAAAATGATTTCACAGCATAAGCAAACTGCTATAAAAGATCTACAGAAGGCAGACTCAATGGTTTTTCAATATTTGGAATAGCCTTCGGACTCATAAGTTGAGAAAATTAGCATTTGGTGTTCTCAGCATCTTCGGGTCTGCATATTTATGTGAGTGATTGTTTTCTAACTTGAATTTCACTAAATGTGAATTTAGGAGCCAAATTGAGAATTAGCTAACTTGGGATTGTGCCTTAAATTAAAAATGACTAGCTATATATGGACATACAGAAACTTTCTAAGAAACTGCAAGCTATTACTCATACTGATTATAAACCAATGAGAGCAATTTGTGTGCGATTGTTTTTGTTTTTCTTCATATAATAAATACATAATTAATATTTTAATAAGTTTTAATATTAATTAAACCTTTTCTTTATTTTTAAAAATATATTTATGATTCGCGAATAATTTTTAAATTATCGTGAGGAACAGGTTTTGCTCTTCTATCTCAAAAGTTTGCCGACCCCTGCTCTAGACCCAATATATTAAACTAATAATTACACAAATTCATGACTAAATTGTATTATATTGCTCTTATATTAGTCATAAATTAGTATCTAAACTGCAATTAAGTTGTCATCTATAAGAATATAAGTTTACAGGTAATTCCCAATTTATATAAGTGGATTGCTTCATAAAAAAAAATAAGTTTTGTAAGTCAAAACATGCATATGTCAGATCATATTCTAAATGTACTAAAATAGTATCCTATATTGTGTTACAAAGCATAACATTAAAAATAGTTATATTAAAGAATAAGCACATAGGTCACATGATAAAGCAATCTCTTACCATCTTGGAAGATTTAAATTCAATTCCAAGTCCCACGCCTTCATTTTTTCAGGAGAGATCTGGGTCCAGGTCCAGCTTATTAAAATTAGTCTAATAAGCCCATAAAACATATGTATATATGATAAATGATGAAATTTTGATAAAAAGGCTTGTGTATCTGTATTATAGCATTATTTGCTATAATCAGTATATATATATTTTTAGTCAGGGAATCTTTATGTAGTATAGATCAATGTAAGTTAAGGACTACACACACACACACACACACACACACACACACACACACACACACACACACACACACACACACACACACACACACACACACACACACAC
>AYEL01080678.1:0-28457 GCA_000484575.1 Olivierus martensii
ACACACACACACACACACACACACACACACACACACACACACACACACACACACACACACAAAAATATCCCATCAAAAACATCTAATATGCAAAAAAATAAGCCAAAATAATAATAAGAAATTTGGATATTTATTATAATTTAGAAGTAACTACTAGGATGATTATTTAAAAAATAAAACAGTAATGTCAACCAAAGTAGCTGCATCTAATTTTTAACAAATATCCTAATTTCTTAATACTACACTTGGCATATTTTTTTTTATATATATAAGATATTTTTGATGGAATATCATTTTTTAGAGTGAAAACCATTTTTCTGAAAGAATTCTAACAACATGTGTTAACACATCTTTAAAATAACTTTTTTATTTTTAATTGATTGAATTGAAATTTTTAAGAAAAATTTAGTAAATTAATAAACATATAAACAGTTGAATTTGGTCAAAATCAGTTGAACGATACAGCTATTAGAAGAGTTCATGATTAAAAGACTTCCTATTTTCTTTATTTTACCCTATTGGGCTATATTTTTCAGAAAGTAAATGTTATTTAACATAAGTAACATTTATATTTCAGATTTACTCAAAATTGGTTGAATGATGTGACTTATAGAAACATTTCTAGAAAAAAGAATCATCTTTTTCTATACCTTTTAATTTTAGCCCAATTGGGCCAAAATTTTCTGAAAATTATAATTGAGCTAGGATATGCCTATATTCTAAATTTAGTCAAAATTGGTTAAACAATGCAATATGTAAAGATATTTATGGAAAACATTCTCCCCCTCTTTTTTGACTTAATTGTGCTGAAATTTATATATCATCTCGAATAATTAAGAAATACTATATTTCAAATTTCATTGATATTGGTTGAACAATGTGATACCTGTAGTGGTATGTGCAGGAGGAGGAGGAAGAGAAGAAAATCAATGCTTTTTTTAATCAATTTTTGCAATATTTAAATTGCTCTAGTTCAATTATTAATTAAATTTAAACGTTAAATTTGGCAGTCGATGTTCTGTTGAATACTTTTTCAAATGTAATTGTCAGATTAATTATAATTAACTTAAGGCCAAAATTACAATGATGATGAATTTTGGCCATATATGACTCCACTAATAAGAATCAGTGAACTATATTTTGCTTAGTCACTGCCGTGTCTCTCGATATATAATCTTATTACAGGTAGGCCTCAATTAGTGCAAGTTCGAATAATGCAATTTCGATTAGTGTGACTTATAACAACCGAGCTAACGAATCACATGATGTGATGACGAATTGTTTTACAGAGATCTATTTTGTTGAAGTTCACATAATCAGGAGTCGTTAACCAAAGCCTGCATCGTTAACCAACGACAGCCTTTTTCTTTCAAAAACTCGTCATTAACCAAAGCCGTCGTTAACCAAGGTCCTTACAGCCACTTGTCGTTAACCAAATACGTCATTATCTGAGGCCGTCGTTAACCAAGGTACCACTGTACTTTGTTATCATTAAATATAATGAAATTTGAATTTTTGAATCAGTTTTTCATCATAATTTGCATATTATATATCCAATAAAAAATAATTCATAAAACAAAAAAAAATTTCTTTTTGGTTGGAAATTGTTACAAAATATATGCTCGTATAAAAACATATCAGAGAATGTAATAATATTAAAACATGAAGTTAAATTTGAATAATATGCAATTTAGTAGACATCAAAGTTGAAGAATGCTTCTGGAGGTCATGTTTTATTGCCTTCATTCAAGCATGCCTCTCCCACTGACCAAACACCTTCAAATGACCTTGAACTTCAACAGTTCATAAAAACCACTCTATTTACAAATGACATAGAAATCACATTTGGTTTGATGCCAGAAAAAGATTTATGGCCATATAAAATTCAATCCTTTTATTTGTTTACATAATTTTGATAAACAGGCATGAAATTATATAATAATTTATTAAAAATCACTAACATAATGTAAAAAAAATGGTATTTTTTGCACTATAGAGTAGAGAATTGTTAGAAAAAACAAAATAATTCAATCAGAACATTTAGATTAAAAAATAGCAAAAATTTTTTAATAAAAACATGGAGTGACAGCCATCATTGAAACTGAACACCATAAGAAAAAAATGAAACCACATACAGGTTAAAAATATATTTATTATGGATTTTATTATTGTAATTAGTTTATTAATAAAATTAATAGATATAAAATAATTCAGTTATTTAAGGGATTACATTGGCTAAATTTTTACATATTCCAAAAGAACAGAAAAATACAGTCATTTTTAAAATTTATATACAGATAAAAATATCGAACCTAATACTGCCAAATTAATTCTTTAATATAATAGAAATTTAATAAATTGAAAGAATTTAAACTAATTTTAGTACCATCTCATAATTACTAAATATAATAATGATTAAACTATAATAATTAATTTATCTGAAGAAAAAAAGCTAGTCCCATTGAGGGTCCATGGCTGAAAAGTCTAGTCAAAAAAATATCTATCAATGGAGTCCAATGTCTATGATAAAAAAAAAATTAGAAATTAATATCATTACCTGAAAAGTCAATCTGCTATGTAGCCTTGGTGGGCTAGCAATTATGATGTTGGAACAATAACACAAAAGTCCTCAGTTTGATCCTGGCTAAGGCAGATTTTTTCTTCAGATAAATTAATTATTAAATTATAGTTTACTCATTAATTCATAGATGGCACCACTCTTTGATTTAATCATTATTATATTTAGTAATTACGAGATGGCACTAAATTTGGTTTAAATGCTTTCAAATTATTAAATATCTGTTATAATATATCAAGAGATTAATTTGGCAATATTAGGTTCAATTAGAGTAATTCTCTTGAAGTTTGGCTAAAAAGTTAGATAAAAATATATTAGGGATTTACATATCTAGAATAAAATGCAATCATTACAAAGTTAAATGGTTTTTATATACTTGTAGAAGTTTTTGAAAAATGCAGAAAATAAATTACAAATTGTCATATTATTTGCTTTTCCCAAATCCAAATTTGATACTGTATTCTTTGGTGAATTTTGTCTTGAAGTCAATGATATATACCAAGAATGCGCAAAGTTTGTATCACTAAAAGTTGCATACAAGAATCTCAAATATTTGAGAACCATAATTGGTTTTTTGGAGTAATCTTGATTGATGATTTCAAAATTTCTAAAAATTATTTATTATATATTTCTCATACATTTCTTTGGTATAGATACATATGATTGTTTATAATATACGAACAAATTAAAAAATATATTATTTTTTAAACTAAATACATAAATTAAAGTGATTGTTTATGGTAAGGAGCTGTATTTAAGGTACCAAAGAGCTCTAAGTGGATCATGAGCCACAATTTGATTATGATGAATATACTGTAAATTTGATACAGTGAAACCCCGCTCGTGCGTTCCCGTATCGTACGACTTTCCCTACTGTATATAAACTTTTTACCAAAATTATTGCTAACAGCTAACATCAACCCTGGATGCTTTTCTAATAAATTAATAATATAAAAATAATCAAACAATAACTGATTATCGGTTTAATCTGATTTTGTGTATTTTGTTTTAAAATATATCTAAAATAGAAATTCATTGGAAGTAGTAAATAGTATCTTTTTGATACCATTTCTCTGACTAAATTTATAAATTAATTTTAAAATTAAATTTATTTTTAAAATTTTGTTTTAGATGTATTTCACTGGAAAATCTCAGAGTCTTGGAATTAAACAAGGAGGACCAGCATTAGGAAAATGGAATGAATTACCAATCACTAAATCACCAAAAATTATTCAATATTCTGTGGGCCATGATGGACTTCATGCCCTTTTAGTTTCTGATGAAGGTGCAGTCTTCTTTGTTGGTCTTGCAAGAAGAGGAGAAGATGGTGATCAAAGTAAGATTATTTATTAGTTTCATTTCTAATATTAATAAAATATTCTGTTGTGACTAATATGTAATTTTCTTATATAATTCATATAAGAAAATTGCATGATAGCTACTTATATAACATTTGTAAAAATAATAATCTATATTAATAGACTTGATGATAATGATTCTTTGATTTTGATTGAACTGATTTTCATTTATTATAGATCAAATTAATACTATAATTTTATACATTTGACGAAGAATAATAAACTTAAAAAAAATTAAACTGGGAGCTTTAAAATTAGTGCTAAAGTTTTGTGCTTTAATAACAATAGTTTTGATGAAGACAGATTTATACTGCTTTTCCAAGAACATCAGACAGACTTACTGCAATTATTTTCTATATTCATTTTTTTATTTACCTGCTGCCAAATATTGAATGAACAATAGAGTTTTGTGAATGGCAATTCATTTCAATATGCTGTATTACAAGCCAAACAGATTTTATCACACCTGTTTTATGCTTTATTTATTTGTTCATTTACTTGATGTAGTTTAATGGAGCAATTAATTTGTTCTGTACTTTTGCTTTATAAAATAATTTTTTTGTTTTGATTGACTTAATATTGACTATTGAAAAGAAAATTCTCATTAGTATTAGAAAATGGATTAATCATTCATAATTGTTGCTTTAAATATTGTATACAAAGAAGTTTTATAATAATACATGAGAAATTTATACTTTTTTTATTTCAAATCTTGTCTTTATTTTTCATCAAATCCTCCCTTATGTGAAATAGATATCAACTAATATATGTTTTTGTTCCAACTAATCAGACTATAATTCACAAGGAACCTTCATGATTTTGTGAATTTGATTGCTGAAAATGCATAGCACCAATTGATAGAGCACCTTAAGCAACCTTTAAATATACAACATTTATCAGTGGACTGCTGATGAGATGAAAGCTACAGATATTCAAAGTTCATAGAATAACAGGTATTTTATATAATTTTCAATGGACTTAGTATGTATTTAATTGCAGTTATTTTGTAGGCTTGTCTTAAGGATGATTGTGTGATTCAAACAAAAATTGGAGGAACAGTGAACATATTTGAAGAATGGTAAAGATTGACAATTGGATTTATGACATGTTTCACAAGTATTGAATTTGAAGAAGTAATCAACAGGTGTAATAAGTGATTCAAGTCGCTGTCAAGATATCCAGTTTTGTAGAAAGAGTATCTGATCAAATTTGGAAAATTGGGGCTGTAAATTGGAAATAAGTGAGTTTCTTCAATTTCAATACTTGTGAAACATGTCATGAACCCGATAATCCATCTTTACCTTTTTTCAAATGTGCTCACTGTTCCTCCCATTTTTGTCTGACCCACACAATCATACTTAAGGTACACAATAACTGCAATTAAACATGTACTATGTCCATTGAAAATTATATAATACCAGTTATTCTGTGAACTTTGAACATCTGTAGCTTTTGTCTCATCAGCAGTCCATCAATAAATATTGTCTGTTTAGAGGTTTCTTAAGGTTCTCTATCAATTGGTGCTTTGCATTTTCAGTAATCGAATTCAAAAATCATGAAGTTCCTTTGTCAGATTTCAAACAATGGATTAAGTTCAAATGTGTGTTTTTTATTAAGCTCTTTACTACTGTAATATTGTATAAAAGTTTTAAGGTATAGCTTTTATACCTTTTGAAATATATTACAAACAGAGATAAATATATCTTAATATTACAAAAAATATTAAGATATATTTAATGCTATTTTTATTATTTTTCTTGATTCTCTATTTTCTATAGAATTTTGATCTTGCCAATTTTGGTTTTGCCAACTATAGTATTTTCAGAAACATAATTCCTGTGGTTATTGAATGATTACCATATTAGAAATATTTCATTTGCCTTCTATATTTCCGTTTATAAAGTATTTGAATTATAATTTATTTATAATTGTATGCAAATTATAATTATATGCTAAATAATTGTAATGCAAAATAATTGTATGCAAATTAATTGTATGCTAAATAAAATAAAAATTAAATGTTAATTATTTGTATATTTTATTTTCTGGAAATAGATAAAGGACGTCGACAGCCTAAGCCAGTAAAACCGAAAAAAATGATTAAAATGGAAGGACATCATGTTGTTACTACTGCTTGCAATAATGGTACAAGTGCTTTGGTAACTCGTGATGGAGAATTATATCTTTTTGGAAAAGATACTACTCATACAGATCATAGTACAGGTGAGAAAAATATAGATTATTATTGTTTTAAATGCTTTAAACATTTTTTACAAATTTTCCTTTTTGATTTTTAGATTATTATTATTCATATTGTTCCAACTGTGTATTGAAATAAATTTAATTTCTAACATTTCAATCAAAAATGTATTTTTGTAAGATGAACTATAAAATACAGATACTTCTCACTTAATGACTGCTTGAACTTATGTCTGACTGTGAGTTTACGACTATTTTTTTAACGGAAAATTTGATTTTCATCCATTTGTATCACTTATGACTTCTATTGCAAGTAGTTCCCCACATTCTTAGTTCCAAAAATCTGAAGAAAAATACTTTGTGCATAATTAAGATATAAATTTTTAAGTTGAAATTTGTTTCTAATATTTTCTAAATATATATGAATAAATTATTTGCTTACCGACCAATTTGTTCTATGATTAAGTCATAAGAATGAAACTCAGTCATTAAATAAGGAGTACCTGTACATAAAATTAAAAAAATATTTTAAGTAGTACAAAATATTTACTAATCGTATTAAAATAAGCAATAGTATTTCTTAATCATTCATTTTTTATTTCATTTTCACTTCTATATAGCCAAAAAATTAGAAAACATGTATGTAAACAATTGTCCACTATTTAAATGGGCATGACACATTTGCAATATACATTATACTATTCATTTTCCAAGAAAATTTTGCATAGCCTACTTTACTCCACAGGTTGTGATATTGGTTATATTAATTGAAGAAACTATCTATAGTCCAATTAGAGCAAACTAGTAAACTTTATTTATTTTCATATGAAAGAAACATTTTTAGATTCTATTAGGTTTTTTGATATAAATTCAAAAATTTTTAAAAAACAATCTAAAAACTATTCAAATAATGAAAGGACAAGTCATTTTTATATTATAAATATTTTTATATCATATGCATTTTTATATTGCGTAAAATGATGAAATTTTGATGAATCTATTATACTTTTGTAAAGTTTATATGAAAAAAACTTCATTTGTCAAAATTTGCATAATGCTTGGGTTTTTACACATTGTAGTTCAAAATATGGTACAAATTTTTTTATTTATGGCTTGTTTTATTCAGTGAACATGTGACGACTAAATAAATAAAAATTACTAATAAGTACTAACTACAGTTTGTCTCTGACTTACAGTATTGATACATAGATCTGTATTTATGCAGAAAATACTAACTACAGTTTGTCTCTGACTTACAGTATTGATACATAGATCTGTATTTATGCAGAAATTACCTGACTTAAAAGAAAATTATACTGATCAAAGCAAATAAAGGTCTATTTCAGAGATAGCAATTTTCTCCTGATTTCATCATTTATCATTTTTACATATGTTTTATATGCTTATTAGGCTAGTTTTGTTTAACAGTTTAGGCCTGGACCCAGACCCCCATGAAAAAATAAAGATATAGAACTCAGAATTGAATCTGAATCCTGTAAAATGGTAAGCAGCTGCTTTATCATGTGACCATCTGGCTGACTTATGTTTTTTATTTTTTAATATAAATATTTTTACTGTTACCTCTTTGTGACACACTAGTACTGTATAGATATGCTTCAATATATATATATATTTTTCAACTTGAATAAGATTTCGCAAAATAATACATTTATATAAGATGATAATTAAAGAAATTTCCTGATTGTATCATTTTTTGCAAAATTTTTCAACTTGAATAAGATTTCGCAAAATGATACATTTATATAAGATGATAATTAAAGAAATTTCCTGATTGTATCATTTTTTGCAAAATGATACTTTCCGGAATTTTCTTTGATTCACTTTCTAAACATTTGCAAAAGAGAAACTTATAACCTTTGACCTAATATACTCAACAAATACTTTGCAAAATAAGCAATTATAAAAAAATTAATTCCAGAATTACAGATAGACATAGAAACTGTATAAATACAAAAAGTTTCAAAAATTTTGAAAAAAAGAGTAACCTAATTAATAATAATAATTTTAAAAAATTATGATTATTAGGTTTAAAATATTAGCTAGCTTGTTACATTCCAGTAATAACTGTGATTGATGGAATGCAAATAGTTAAGACTTCTGCATTTCAGTTTTTGAATTATGAAATATTTTCATATTAATAGAATGTGAGCAATCAATTCCTGTGAATGATTAATATAAACAAAATTTGTAATAAAATTGCAAAATTTCACAATTTCTTAATTTAATATTATAAAGAAAAATTGCTTTTTATTTTAAAAAGTTGAAATCATTATTTATTATTTTCAGATTATATGGGAACTTGTATTTTACAGAATTTTCACTAATAATTTTTCTCTCTCTAAATAGATCAATAATATGATAGTTATATGATTAAAGATAAAATAAAAATAAAATTGTTGTTTGTTAATAAATGTTTGTATCTTTTTACTTTATTCAAAGTACAAGATAAGAATAATGTTTTAGCACGCTAAAAGCAATATGCTACTTTTAAATCACTGCTTCTATTTTAAAATGGCCTGTTTTAATACAAATAATTCTTGATTTATGACCACATGACCATTAAAAAATAATGCTTATTTTAACAGAATTAAAATTAATTTTTTTTTCATTTTTATCAGTTTCTTTTTCAATTTTAAATGTTTTATATTTCATTGTATAAAAAATTCATTTTAATTTGAAATTTCAATAAAATTAATTTATCTCAATATGTAATTGAAATAATAAATCTAATTGATCAACAAAAGTAAATAAGTAACAATGAACTATACCAGAGCAGTAAAAAAATTTCAATCCTTTTGAAATAACTTTTCTGTTAAAAACTTCTATTTCAAAAATGCCTAAAAAAAAATTTAGGAACCAATCTTATATTTAGGAGGCTTGTTATATAAACAAAAAAATATAAATACAGGAGTTTGCAAAAGCAGAACAAACCAATTCCAATTATAATATTTATTTTGTAATATGAGAATTACATGCACTCACATTCATAAAATACACAATTAATTCACCATCCATGGCATGAAACAGGTGAAATTATATAAAAAAATGAAAATATCAGAAAAAAGTTCTTTTTTGCAGATCAGCCTATTACATAAGTCTATAGTGCATGTAAAAAAAAACAGAAAATTAACAAAATCACAAAAAAATATTTGAAAACTAGCATAATAAACTGTGAATGTTGTAGAAAATGAAAGAGCCTTTAAATGAAAATAAAGATTCAAAATCTTTATATGTCATTGGCACATAGTTTGTGGCACATCATGAGATCTTTAAATACCATCAGCATTGAAATGGTTAAAGGATCTAATAGAAAAATATGAATAGCTTAAAAGAATTTATATACTAGATACTCATTTATCCAAATCTTGATCATTTACAATTGCAGTTTATTTGAATTATATTTAAAAATTTAATTTAAATTTTTATTTATTAAATTTACCATAAATTGATATACAGGGTGTTTGGTCCAAAAATATCAGACTAAATTTAAACAGAAGATACTTTTCATCAAAGCAAAGTAAAGTCCATATAAACAAAGGTCTTGAAATGCTTCCTTTTTGAGATAAAACAAAGTGTAAAAATATGATCCAGGTCATTTGAATCAATCAATAGTACCATATAAACATAGGTCTTGAAATGCTTTTTTTTTGAGATAAAACAAAGTGTAAAAATATGATCCAGGTCATTTGAATCAATCAATAGTAGAATTTATTGATGATATTGTAAGTACAAGTTGTCATAAGTCAAGGCATTCATAAGTTGAGAACTACATTTTTTTTACAAAGCAAAATTTCAAGATTTCCATATTATCTGAATATTTTCTATTTGGATCAGATCTAAATCTGTGATGTCTAAATAAATGTGTACTGTAAGTAGTTGACAGCATCAGTACTTTTAATCACATATTAATTCAATGAATTTGAATGAAAATGTAAACAAGTAAATCTTAATTCAAAATTATAAGGAATTTCAATTGATGGTAAATTTATTGAGAAATTTTATAAAATTATAGTTCTATAAATAAATGGAAAGTGGCTTTCTATTTTAACAATAAATTTGCAATTTGAATTGAGCATACACTACAAAATAATCATATGAGGTAATACAAAATCTTCCTGTTTCAAACTTGTCAATGACATTTTTCAATTTTTGTCAATAATATTTTGTTTTCTTTTTTCATATTATCCCAATACTTTTGGTAATATTATTAGATATATTATAATATTTTATAAACAAAAATGCATTTAAAGTTGGAAAACACATGTTTGTCAATAAATACTAAGAACAAGTTTATATTATTTTTAGTAGGCAGCAGTTTTAATTAACATCATTATCAGATTTTTGTCTTACTCAGCTATATTAATATATACACAAATTTTTAGCTCAGCATTCAATCATGGTACTATTTTCAACTGTGACTTATGAATTATTGAAGCTATAATTAAGTATATATCATGAAGTTTATAAAATATTAACAATGCTATTTTTTTCCATAATTGACATATTTGTGACCATAATCAGAACATTATTTACAAAATTATATCTATATTAATATATTGAAATTATAGATAAAATTTGTAACTTTACCTCATACAGAATTACAGAAATTAGTTTTAATTATAATCATTTATAATTTTCATAAAAAAAATAAAGTTTCAAGAAAATTAAATTAAAATTAAAGTTTGTCTTAAACATCACCTGCTACTATAATCAAATATTAAAATAAAGATTGCAAAATTATAGTACAAAATTAGTTTGCACTAGTTATAATTTTATAATTTGATGTCAGTAATGATTTTGTATTATAATTTCATGATGTTTAAGATTACTGTTATGCAAAAATTTAAAGTGCATTTTTAATTTGGCCAGAAATTATATATGCTTAAAGCTATATTTTTTTTTTTTATACCAGGGCTGTCCAAAAGGCGGCCCGCGAGACTTTCACGATTTGTGATATAATATTACTTTTTAATGTTTTTTTCAACTTTTATTTAACTTTTTTGAAAGAGATTATTAAAAAGAATCCTAAAATTGAATTATATTAACTCAACTAATTTTTCTTAATTATTAGCAGTTATTTAATGATGAATAAGTTATCAATGACATCACATTTTATAAGATTTTCAATCATGTCAATTTTAGTTTTAGCTAAAATTTAAAGTTTTGAATTGTGACTATATTTTAGTTATTTTTTGGTTTCTAACACACACCATTTCATTGATTGTGTGACCGTTGTGAGATTCTGTTTTAAATTTGATTTTTATTTTACCATGAGTTTGTTGCATTTGTGAATTGAGTGAGAAAAAACATAAAATAGAAAATGAAAATCGAATATATTAGTAGGGGTGGGAAAATGACTTTGTGATAACAAATCACTTGGGCAAAGTGCTTTGTTTAACGAACGTTTTCCTAACTTTATGATTTTGGTCAGAAAGTAATATCAACATTTGGTAGTACTTATTTGTGTGAAAGTGCATTTTCTAACATGAAAATAGGAAGAATCTATTTGGAATCTGCCTTGGCGATTCTTCTCTTTTACATATTCTGTGGTTAGCTACAACAGGAATGGATGTAAATATCCAGCCCTTTATGATTTTGGTTAGAAAGTAATATCAACATTTGGTAGTACTTATTTGTGTGAAAGTTCATTTTCTAACATGAAAATAGTTAAAAATCTATTCGGAACTTGTCTTGGAGATTCTTCTTTTACATATTCTGCGGATAGCTACCACAGGAATGGATGTAAATCCAGCCCTTTAAATGCTGCTGCCCGCTCTCATTTATCATATTAAATAGGTACAAACATACTATTTTTATATTTTTTAACTGTTTATATTTTATACCTTTTTGTTAACATGCTTATTGGATGCAGTCTGGTAAATATAATTTTGTAATAAGGTTTGCTAATCTGGAAATAAAATTGATTTCCAAAAACTGTTATATTTATGCGTTCTGTTTGTTGAGACAATAGCGTATCAAGTACCAACTGCCCCTCCAAATAGGTACATTAGGGTGTCCCTTATTTTTCGAAACAAAAAAAAAAGTGCATACCCTCTAATTATGTTTATTTCTGGTATATTATGCACTCAAAATAAATTTTAGCTTATTCTATAAACGAGAACCCATGCCGACTTGCGTTGAAACATGTTCATACAAGTTGCGCAGGACAAGAGGCAATTGGAAAAATATTGATCCAAATATTATCCCCACCTGCCCTGATTTCCTAAGGAAACATGTAAATGAAGAGGAAATTGTTGGACTTATAAAGTTTTATAGGTCTGAACTAAACAAATCTATTGTGAGAGATGACTATCGTGTACTTGTCGAATTGTCTGTTATATTTTTGGGTGGAGATTATAAAAGAAATTGAAAATTAGGTCTCCTGGTGCTGCCCCTCCCCCTTTTATGTAACTGTGGTCCTTCATCTCTCTAGTAAACATGGTTATGGCTTCGGGTTCATTATAATTGGACAACTGTTTTATACAAAGAAATTTTAAAATTAATTTTTAATATATTAGAAAGCTGAGAATATTTATGCTGTCACAGTCAATCAGGAAAAACTTCAAAACTGAAAATTTCTATTTTATTCCTTTTAAATGATATACAGGTAGTTCTTGACTTATTACCAATTTGTACTTATGACGGTGATGTCATTGGTCAATTCAATTCATTTGGGCTTGATTTCCTGTCACAGTTATCTGATTTATGGAAAGTGTCCTTTTCTGTGTCTGACTTTTGTAGTTTTGTGCTTTTTATGCGTATCAAAAAATATATAGTGTCTTAGGAAACATTAGTACTGCAAAATTTATATTTTAGGCTTATGATGGTGGAGTTCTAAATTTTTGAAACCGAATTATGTCATAAATTCAGGACTATTTGCACTACTTTCTTTAAAATTATTAATGGTAAATGCTGAAAATTTTAAAAAATAATTATAATGGTTTATCTGTAGTGATTTTTTAATATAAATTTTCCATTTTAAATCGATAAAAAGAATTTTAGATTTCAAGCAAGAGAATTAAAATTTTTCATAACAGGTTTGAAAAAATTCTTTGCAGGAATTCAATATGTAATTTTTCTAGTGTATAGTGGATGATCGGTTAACAAACTGTTCGAATAACGAACACTTTCATGAAAGATTTTTATGTTTGGATAACAAACACATGTTCGGATAATGAACACTTCACAGAACAAACTGTGGGACCCTCAGTCTGATGGAATGACAGGTCAGCCAGATGATCGAGTGGTAAAGCTGTGGCTTGCCATTCTGGAGGATCTGGCCCACTCCTCTAATTTTTCAGGAGGAGTCTGGGCCAATTAATGTGTGATTAAAAGTACCAATGCTGTCAACTACTTACAGTACACATTGATTGAAAGATGAGGTTGACCCCATCATGGGTATTGGCCAGCCTATAATGAGTTCTATAAGTGGGTGCCGCAAAATAAAAATATCCCATAAGGATATGACAGCTTAACTAACCTAACAGAATTACACGCTTAGGCTTTGCAAGTTCGTGGACTTATGGGTAAGAATGGGAGAACAGTAGTTTTTCCTGATTAAAATGAACTCGGAGACAACTTAAAACAAATCAAAGAACGATTAAAATGAACTTGGAGACAACGTAAAACAAATCAAAGATTTATTAATTAAAATGAACTCAGAGACAACTTAAAACAAATCAAAGATTTATTAAGTTAGAGAGAGATTTTACAATTTTTGGTGTTAGAATGGCACCCATACCAAGTTAGTAAGAGAGAGATTTTACATTTTGGTCTTAGAATGCACCCATACCAAGATTGGTCTTAGAATGACACCCATACCAGGTTAGGAGACAACGTAAAACAAATCAAAGATTTATTAAAGAAGGTAAGAGAGTGAAGACAATGTAAAACAAATCAAAGATTTATTAAAGAAGGTAAGAGAGAGAGACAACATAAAACAAATCAAAGATTTATTAAAGAAGGTAAGAGCTCAGAGACAATTTAAAACAAATCAAAGATTTATTAAAGAAGGTAAGAGAGACGAAGACAACATAAAACAAATCAAAGATTTATTAAAGAAGGTAAGAGAGAGAACAATTTTTTGGTGTTAGAATGGCACCCGTACCAGGTTAAGGTCAACAGGCTTAAACAAATCAAAGATTTATTAAAGAAGGTAAGAGAGAGATTTTACAATATTTATGTTAGAATGGCACCCATACCAGGTTGAGGTCAATAGGCTTGGGGATCCTAGTTAAAATGGCACCCATACCAAGTTAAGGTCAATAGGCTTGAGGATCTCTTGGGGAGATCTACAAATCAAACATTTATTAAAGAAGGTAAGAGAGAGATTTTACAATTTTTTGGTCTTAGATTGCACCCATACCAGGTTGAGGTCAATAGGCTTGGGGATCTCTACCACGGCATCAATAACAGGTTGAAGTCAATAGGCTTGGGGATCTCTACAACGAAAATGCTATTAATCACTTCCGAAAAATCCTGAAGAAGACAGAAAAGCAATTGACATTGGACAGATTCTTTAATGCCCTACAAATAGAAAATAAACTTGATAGATGAAAATGCAAGACTGTGTATGTATATATTATTGTTATTACATATAAATAAACATAGTAAGAAATTATATAATTTTTTATTTATTTATTTTTGGTCTCCAGAACAAATTAATCAAATTCCCAAAAAAAAACCTATGGTAAATCAATGATCGGTTAACGAACATTGTCTTTGAACTGATTATGTTCATTAACTGATCACTCACTGTAATTATATTTCCATTTTTTTTAATAAATCAAAAATTTCCATGAGAACAAATAATAGAAACATCCTAAATCACTTGTTGCATTTAAAAACAGTTATGAGCATTTAGGTTTAATGATATAAATTTGCTTTAAATGAACACTTAAAAACAAAGCACTAATTGCAGTTAAGTTAAAAAAAATAATGATAAACATTTATTAAAAAATGTTTTTGATCTAAAGAGAACCTCTTCAGTTTTCTATTCTCAGAATACAAAAATTTAAATGTAGTCAATCATATATTCAATTATGTATATACAAATAAGCATTTTTAGAACTTAATTGCAATTAGTGCTTTGTTTTTAAATATTTAGTTTGTAATTTAGCAGAGTTCTTAGATTAAAAGTTTTGCTTTAAATGGTTTTGAATTTTTAAATTTATAAATTTAGTCTCAATTTTATAATTTATATGTAAAATTGTTTTGATTCTCCATATACAGAAAAAACTGCTGATGATGATAATGATTATAATCTAACTTTTTATAAGCAAAATTTGAAGCTCATATTCGATAAAACTGAATATTCTATTAAATTAAAATTATTTTTTTTTAAGTGACGATAATCATTTTTATTTAATAAGCATGAAATTTAGAAGAAATTGTCAGAATAATTAGTCCATGTATGATTCTTTTTTAAAATATTTTTATTATTTACATTATGATTGCATTTTGTTCTAATAATATTTGTATATAAAATAAAATAAAACTAATAAAATTCCAGCTCACTTGGGCAGGGAAAGAACAATCCGTAAACATCAAAAAACAACGGATTCACTAAAGTGCACTTTTAGCTCACCCGAGGCCTCCTCAGTAGTTTGACTTAACTGCTCCCGTCGAACTACTGAGGAGGGCTCGGGTGAGCCAAAAGTGCACTTTAGTGAATCCGTTGTTTTTTGACGTTTACGGATTGTTCTTTCCCTGCCTAAGTGAGCTGGAATTTTATTAGTTTTATTTTATTTTATATACAAATATTATTAGAACAAAATGCAATCATAATGTAAATAATAAAAATATTTTAAAAAAGAATCATACATGGACTAATTATTCTGACAATTTCTTCTAAATTTCATGCTTATTAAATAAAAATGATTATCGTCACTTAAAAAAAAATAATTTTAATTTAATAGAATATTCAGTTTTATCGAATATGAGCTTCAAATTTTGCTTATAAAAAGTTAGATTATAATCATTATCATTGATATAAAGATATTGATTGAACACAAATTGATATTGAACAGTATCCTGTATCATAATCAATAATAATTATTTAAGCTAAGTAATTTTGTAAAAATCCAGAAGTATTAATACAGGTAAATTATCTGTTACCTCTTGCTTTAATATTTAGTGCTATCTAATGATACTTATTGTCATAAAATAAATAAAAATTGGGCTCCTAGGACCCTAAAAAGGGCTGAATAAAAAAAAGGATGATGTAGGGTCATGCCCATAATTATACTGAATAAAATTCTATATCATATTCATAAATATCTTTTTTAGATTTTAAATAAAAAATCACACACATATCACAATCTGTATTTTATAAATAATATAGATTCTCTAAATCTGATATTTTTTCACTTTTTTAGGTTTAGTTACAGAATTGAAAGATATTGCCATTACTCAGGTTGCATTAGGAAAAGCTCATGTAGTAGCATTGTCAAATAAAGGTCAAGTTTATACTTTTGGAATTAATCATAAAGGCCAATGTGGTAGAGAATTTCTACATAACACTAATAAAGAAGGTATGTATGTATTTCTTGTTGATAAGTGAAAGATTGAGATGTATCCACAATCAATAATGCACATGAAACTTTAAATTATATGTTCTCTGAAGCAAACTACAACTATTGTATTTTTACTTGCTACCAAGCATTTCTCACTATCATACTTGTAATACTCTAAGAACATTATTTAAAGTAGTGAATAATCTGACTCTTCACTCATGCAGTATTGGATGGATCATTTGTTATATGTACTTCATTAAATTGCTTCTAGTTCTATATATACTAGTATTGAGACAAATCAGAGAATCCCAAATTCTCCATACATGGTTATGTCCAAGTGGTAATTTCTTTCTTAGACAAGCTGTGCTTCCTTCAAGTGCTTTTTCCATTGGGATAATATAAACATTTGTATTTTCAGTAATAAGTGAAGACTGTGCAGTTGTTTAAAAAAAATTCTTTCATACTGAAATACTTCTTACTTTAGATATTAAATAAAAGTAAACAACAAACAAAATAAGTAAGATAAATCGTTTATTCAAAAATATTTTCGGCTATCCACATAGCCTGCCTCAGTTGTAATACAGACCAGAGAAGCTTCTATAGTCAAAAACGTTTTTTGAATAACGATTTATCTTACTTATTTGGCTTGTTGTTTACTTTTATTTAAAAATTCCTTTCTTGATTTCAAATACTTGGGTATTTATTGAAGATTGAAAAGCTAGTGGAGAGAATTTTTCAAAATTGTTAAGTTCCATCTTTGCATACATCTCTTATCTCTAGTAATGCTGTTCATATATTTATCAATATGTAATTTTTAAATATCTGATATCTGTGAAATATTTTTTTATAAAATTTGCATCAATCTTCTTTGCATCCCTATTAGGATTTATACAAACACCAATTTTTGAAAAAATTGGTGTTTGAATTCCAAAATTTCAAAAAACTGGTTAAATCAGTTTCTGAATTTTCGCAAAAACAAAACATAATTAAAACAGTAAAAATATTTATACTTATTTAAAAACTTTTCAGTTTACTTATATATTTATGGAACTATAAAAAATATAACAAAATAAAATATACACCAACATACCAAATAATAATAAAAACTAAAATCTGTATAAAATATAAATTATAAATTTTTATTTCACTTATTAATTTTCTTCAGGAAATATGATTTCAAAAAACATAAAATGTCCACTGAATGATTACTTAATCTTGCTCTTATTCTAGATACAAAATTTCCTGAAATATAAAACTCTCTCACTGGCTTCTGAACTTGGTTTTATTGTTTTCGAGATATCAGTGATTTATTATTAAAATCTGTTTTCATACAAGAATTTGAATATATTCTAGACAATATTTTTGCAAATAACTTAATAATATCGAGTTTTGAAGCTTGGAACTACACTAGATTTTTTTTTGTTGAAATATTTTGTGATTTTTTTTAAATATAGCAAAAGTTTATTGCAATTTAATTTATTAAAGCAGTTTCAAGTCAAAATGTTAATGTTTTTAATTAAATAAATAATTAATTTTTACATATTAATTTTAGTATCTAAAACTGATTTTTTAAATTTAAAAACTGGTTTTCAAATTTTACAAATTTATTCAAAAACCCGGTTTTTGAATCCGGTTTTTAAAAACCGACAAACTCTAATCTCTATTCATAACCTCTCCTGATTGGGACGTTAGGAACTATTACTTTTGTTTCCACCTAATCAGAAGAGAAACAAAAATAATAGTTCCTAATGTCCCTACTAAATTCTTATTTTTTAGAGGTATTAGAAATCTGTGCCTTTAATAACCCTTCTATAACTGTTCTGCAAATCTGGACCACTAGAATTTTCTCGAATGTAAAAAACATTACCTTTTCATTTTCCAGTTATTCCCATTTGTTTTCTGTTCCATTCCATTGTTGTTTGTTTTTCATCAGTTTAACTCATGTATTTTCATTTTTCCTTTTTCAATTTCATAGCCTCTCCTCTTTCTTTACATCATGGTCCTCCCATTTCTCCCATTTCCCATTTGGTTTCTGTTCTCACTATAAATTACAATTCTACTCTTCTCTTAACTGCACAGTTGTTTATTTAAATATTTTACCTCCCTTTGTTCTCCCATCTGTCCATTCAATGCTCCCATTCATTTTGTATGCATTCTTCTCTTCTGTTATTGCAATCTGTGTTCCATTGTATAACATGATGATGATATTTATGATTTTAGATCAAAAATGTTTTGTTTTTTGTGAAATTTTTGTTATTATTTTACACCATTAAATAACATTTTTTTTATTGTCAATTATTGAATTTTTTTATATTTATTTAATAATACAAATCTTATTGTTAATCTTATGGAAGTAGTCATTGTGTACTTTTGTTTAAATAATTTAGTTGTATTCTAAGTTTTACTATTTATTATTTAATAAAATTGAATCACAAATTTTTAAAATACTATTGCAATGTTTTAAATGAGAGAAAATAGAAAATACGGCTCTGTCGGTAGTTCGTAAAATCAAAATATACGTCGCCATTTGTCAGTTATGCAAATAATGTGGCAATGTCGGAATGGGAGTGCGAGTCTCGATAGCATAATACAGTAAATAATATACTGTATTATGCTATCGAAAAGCAACCAGTGCTATTCGTCTTTTCTATTAACTTTTTCTTCTTTCGTAACGTAACCGAAATTTATGCACCCGCTATATCATCGCTTTCGTTTTTAAACAGCTTTCTTTATTTAATAACCTAAAAAGATGAAAAATAAAGTAGCTATGTTCAACGCCATGTTTTCCCATCTCGGCCTTTGAAAGAACAGAAAGTCGTTTAATAAGTTTTACTATTTATTATTTAATAAAATTGAATCACAAATTTTTAAAATACTATTGCAGTTTGATTCTGAGTCAAATAAAGTTTTTATTTCAAAATTATAATTAATTTTAAATAATTTCACCGGGTGATTTTTAAGTCGATACTTTTTTAAACTGTGCATGAGTTAGAATACAGTTTAAAAACTGTTTTTTGTTTTAGAAAAACTATGATGAATAATTAAAGAGATGCACTAAAAAGAATATATTTTTATAATAAACTTTCAACAATAGAATTGAAAAATTTGATGTATATTATTTTTAGTTCAATTGCCTATTGCTATGGCAACAGCTCCTGAAGAAGAAGGAGAAGATGAAGAATTAGAATCTGAGGATCCAGATTTCATTTGTCCTCCGGGAAAGCACAGATGGAAACATGAGCAGTGCATGGTTTGTACTGTATGTGGTGAATGCACTGGATACGGATCTAGTTGTATAGCAAGTGGAAGACCAGATAGAAATCCAGGATTGTAAGCATTTTATTAAAAATCTGATATATTTTTTATTTTAAAAAATAAATATTTTATATTTATGTCAAAGTATAAATGCATAAAGTTTAATTTATTCATTAAAGTAAGATGCTGAATGAGAGAAATAATACATTTCTTACAAAATATTTATAATAAATTGTTTAAAAAGTATATGCTATCCAATATATACATAATATATAATATTTTTTTTAAATTATGACATATGCTGTTCATAAAATGATATTTATTTTAAATCTTAGTTTAAAACAATTGTATTTAGATAAATGCAATGTTTATAATTTGTAATGCAGATTTCATATTCTTTTTTGTTCATTCATTCTTTTTATATAAATCTTTTTTATAAATAATAGTAATTGTGAAACTATAAGTAATAATGCATAAACATTGAAATATTTTATTTTCAAATATTATGAAGTATTTTCTTCTTGTTTTAATTAATTATAATAATTATAATAGTAATTAATGTTATTTATAAAAAAATTTTGCAGAATATTTCCTTTATTTGATTTTATCCTTCAAATAATATTGTTTGCATATTTTCTAAAATCTTGTATCTATATTCAGTTAATACTTTGAAAATATACTTAAGACTTGAAAAGTATGAAAAAATTATTCTAAAGGATAGGCAGAAAATAATTTAAATCATTCTATAAAAATTTTCTTTTTTCTTCATCTGAGAATAAAATTTCTTACAAATGCAAAGAATTCATATATAGCTATTACCTGTCTTACAGTCCTGGAAACATTATATTGATTGGGTTATTCAATTTGTGTAAATTATGACATAATTTTTTGATAAAATTAAAAACAACTTTATATGATATATATAGAGTTGCTCAGAAAGTAATTTCATTTTTTTCCATGAGTGGTGTTAGTTGTATTTTTAACCAGCCAACTTCATTCTAAATCCTATTGTCATTATATATTTTGACAGCTGACATTTCAAGGTTTATTTATAAAAAATTTTTTTTGATTCTGTGCATTTGTTTTTTTTTTTTTTGTTGTCATATCAAAATCGAAAATAAAATGATTTTTGGCATGCTTTGCTTTTTTATTACTGAAAAAGCAAGAATGCTGTTCAAGCAAGAAAAAAGTTATGTGAAGTGTATGAAGATGATGTGTAGATGTGTTAACAGAATGCCAATGCCAAAACTGGTTTGCAAAATTTCATTCTGGCAATATGCGATTAATATTAATATTGATATTATAATTTTAATATTAAAGATGCACCACATTCGGAAAGTTAGTTGAAGTTTATAATGACAAAATAAAGATATTGATTGAAGCACACTGCTGAATAACAACACAAAAAATTGCTACAATATTGAATTTTTGAATTTGACTGTTCACAATCAGTTGAAATGACTTGGTTTTGTTTCAAAGCTCAATATTTTGATTCCACATGTTCTCAAAGAAAGAGATTTGCTCCACTTGTATTGACATCTGTGATTTGCTGCTCAAACATGAAGAAAATAATCCCTTTGTGAAGTGGATCATAATTGGTGATGAAAATGGATTATTTACGACAAAGTTGAATGCAAGCGATCATGGAGCAGAAGAGATGAGCCAACTCAAAGCACTCCGAAACCTGATATTCATAAAAAAAAAGTGATGCTCTTTGTTTGGTGGGAGTTTGAGGGAATTGTTTTTTTTTTGAGCTTCTACCAGACAATTCCACAATTAATTCAGAAGTGTACTGCTACCAATTGGACAAATTGAGTGATTCCATCAAACAGAAGAGGCCAGAATTAACAGAAAAGGAATAGTGTTTCACCATGACAATGCCAAACAAGTTTGATGACTCACCAGAAGCTGTTAAAGTTTGGATGGGATGTGCTACCGCACCCACCATATTCGCTGGATCTGGCACCTTCTGATTATTACTTATTCCAATTTTTACAGAACTCTTTAGACAGAAAAACACTTAGTTTAAATGAGGATGTCAAAAATCACTTGGTTCAGTATTTTGCAAGCAAAGATCAGAAATTCTATGAGCATGGAATCATGCTATTACCAGAAAGATGGCAACATGTATTGGACCAAAATGGTCAATATATAATTAATTAAAATATTTATATACTATAAAAAAATTGTTCTTCATTTTCATAAAAAAATGAAATTACTTTCCGAACAACCATATATATATATATATATTGAACATTTAACTTAACTTAAAAAATTTATTACATTAAATAAGTACAATACAATAAAGTTTTTGGTTGATTACAACACTCTTCAGCTGTATAAAACTATTGTATAGAATTATAATACAATGTTTATATAGGCTTTACATATAGAAAAATTCAATTGGATATAGAATATCAATGATTTCCATATGTTCAATACAAATTTCAAAAATATTTATAATTCTATTAATTATTCTAAACATAGATTATAAATCAGAAAAATATTAGCAATAGACAGTTTTATTATGTTAATTAAGTTTTTTGGTAGTCCAGTGCATTTGCATCATAAAAGATGGAAATTTAAATACAATGTTAAATTTGTACATTTTATTGTTCATACAAATTTGTATTGTTCATACAATGTTAAATTTGTTTATTTTGTCAAATACTTTGTATTTTCTAAAAATAAAAGTAAAAAGATTAATATTAAAATACACTTTGTTTTTTTTATTTGTACCTAAATGTATATATATCTTTAAAATGAAAAGTATAGATTTTGGGCAAGGGTGTCTTTTATTAGAATTTTACAGAGTTGACAACCCTATATATTTCTTACTTTAAATCAGTTCCTTATCAAGTGAAAGGCATCATCTACAACATCTGATGAAGACCAATAAGGTGTTTTAACTGGAGAAAAGAATGTCTACAACATATTGAGTTCTAATCTTGTTACATATACAGCTCCTTAACAGGAAATAATTTTATTTTTTTAAACGTTTTTGGCCTTACTTTGAACCCTGATCAGTAAACACATTCTTTTTAATGAACGTTTTAGAACATAATAATTTTTAGAATGTGCATAGTTTTTAAAATTTTTCAGAACTGATTTTGTTTTTTAAAACGTTTTTCACAAATTCCTATAAATCATTAAAATAAATATAATATTCATAACTATTATACTATTATACGATTCTTGTATAAAGACTGGCGGCAAAAAGTTTTCATCATATATATACAGTCTTTTCTTCATATGATAGCAGCTACATATTAGCTTTTGTGCACCAGTGGCATGACATCAGGAGGTTTTTGGGATTGTTGTCGTTAATTACATTCATTTTTATTTTTATTTTTTTTACTTCTAAGGCCTTAGCAGTGTTGCCACTTATGTTGTTCACGATATGCCTTATTATTTTGGTATTATCCCAATATATATTGACGTCCTCTTCATAGGCCCTAACTGCCAAGGCAGTATTTAGCTTACCTGTTCTTATGTCTGTTTTGTGCTCTTCAATACTATTAGGTAGGACAAAAGATGCCTAAATATGTATTTCTCATATTGTCATAGAGAATTGTTATACATTGGGACTGTGTATATTCTTGACTTCCTTCAGAGATTCACCGGATCTTTATCATTTCTCAGACTTATGAATATGGTATTTTTTCTCTTATATATTGGCTTATACGGATTGTCTTTGGCAACTTCTTTCATGATTTTGTCTATTAATGGATCATATATGAGAGGATATGGCCATTGGTCTTGACATGGCTGATTAATAATCTGTGATGTTGTCATTACAGTACCAATGTATTATATGGAAAATTAAGCATAAGAGTACTGAAATTATGCAGTCCCTAACAGATGAGAGTTTAGGTCTATGATTAAAAGTAGAACAATTTGAAGAAAACACTTTTTGTGAAAATGGGGAATATTTCACAAATATATATAAAAAACCAATATACACACCAGTTATTATACCAGCATATAGTCCCAAGATCCCATGAAATATAAAATGACATTGTTTAGAGCTCTATTCCATAGAATACATACACACTGCATGAAACAGGAAGATAGACAAAGAATACCAATATATAATTGCAAAAGGGCAAAAATATGGGTATAAATATAGAACAACGAAAGCGATATATAATAATAATATTAAATCAATACGATTTAATATTATTATTATATATCGCTTTCATTGTTCCGATTTAATATTATTATTATATATCACTTTCATTGTTCTATATTTATACCCATATTTTTGCCCTTTTGCATTTATATATTGGTATTCTTTGTCTATCTTCCTGTTTCATGCAGTGTGTATGTATTCTATGGAATAGAGCTCTAAACAATGTCATTTTATATTTCATGGGATCTTTGGACTATGCTGGTATAATAACTGGTGTTGGTTTTTTATATATATTTGTGAAATATTCCCCATTTTCACAAAAAGTGTTTTCTTCAAATTGTTCTACTTTTAATCATAGACCTAAACTCTCATCTGTTAGGGACTGCATAATTTCAGTACTCTTATGCTTAATTTTCCATATAATACATGCATCATAATCGTAGCGTACATACTGCCTAATACTATTCATAAACCTTTCTATTATTTGGGCCTCTCTATATCTGACAACTAGTTCTGCCATCATCCTTGCCAGGGGGCCTCCTATTGGTATGCCTTTCTTTTGATTATAGGACTCCAATCAGTATATTTACAAATCAGTCTTATTCAAAGTGGAAAAATGATTTTTTCCAAATCACAAAGTGGAAAAATGATTTTTTTTTTCCACTTTGAATAAGGCTGATTTATAAATATACTAGTTACTTAAGTGGAAGTTTATTAAAAATCATTTTTCCACTTTGAATAAGGCTGATTTATAAATATACTAGTTACTTAAGTGGAAGTTTATTTGTACACTATTAATTAATGTACTCCTATCAAACAGAAAATGTGAATTATGTGCAATCAAGTGACATACATCTCATAGAATATAAATATTTTAACTAACTGCTTTTTTACATTAATCTTTTAAAATAACAGCACTAGGAAGCAGTTGAATATCACTACAAAAACTCTTTTATTGGAACGTTTTCGGTTATCGTATAACCATCATCAGCATAAAATGCTGATGATGGTTATACGATAACCGAAAACATTCCAATAAAAGAGTTTTTGTAGTGATATTCAACTGCTTCCTAGTGCTGTTATTTTAAAAGATCTCATAGAATGTAGTATCTGTCTCAGTTAAATCCAAGTATTCAACCATAAATCTGTACATCATAAGGCATGCTGGCACTATTTCTACTGATGGATATAAAACTTCGTAATCCATAATTGTATGGCTTCATCTGTCAGAGGTCCCATTTCTAAAAGTCTTTCTATGAATTCCTGGGAGGATGCAATTGTATGCCGGTATCCTTTCATAATATTGTTAACCCATGCTGCTATAGCTTTTTCCAAATTGTAAAGGGATGATGATGTCTTATCCACTATAGGTCTTAACATCATTGGGGTTTAATGGGTCTTTACATAACCAAATAAACATGGAGGCATTGGACTTTATTAACTTTCCAGTATTTTGGAAACTTTTTTGATGTTATGATTTTATTAACCTTTCTTGAGAGCTCTTCTGTAGGGTCCCGTGTTAACATTTCTGATTCAGATTTTTATATGAAGTCATGCAGGAGAATTTTGTAAATGTTCTTATGTATAAAAGCCAGTTCCTTAATTTTGTACTCCCTAGTACTATATCCTCTTCAATCAGTCAGCACCTAATGTACATTTTGGTTGCTTCGAATTTCTTCTCGTCTGAGTATTTTCTAGAGCTATTGCATTTGATCCTTTGGTTAATTATTTCCCATCTTATCTTTTCACGGTGCATCTCATTGTATGTATTTAGGAGTGGCTCCAGCTAGGGTGCAATATTGGTTGGTCTGAGGGTTGTTTACATGTCTTAACTGCTGCTGACGATATACATCGTCTATAGTTAATCTCGGTAGGCGTCTCCTTGGCAGCTGATTACAGAATATCCATTTTATTTTCTTGACATGCTTATGACATATATATTGGCTATAATAATCCAGTTGTGATTTAATGTCCAGAATTACTCCTCTAGCCTGTCCATTGCTTGCATTAAGAAACTGAGACTCCAAATTTGTAATCTTGTTTTTTAACCTGAAGAGATCCCTCTTATTGCTTGTTGTTGCATATCTGAGGCATCTTAATCTAATCTCCTTAGTAATGTTCTTAGGTCAAATTGGTAGCATAATTAGAAAGATCGACATAGGCAAGACCCTGTTAATCTGACATTCTTTTAGAAATATATTAGGATTCTTCTGCTCTAATGCATTGTTTATATAATACCTTAAATTTCAGAATATCTTTTTGTTCCATCACCAACTCAGCATAATCTTATTACTGTTTGCTAAAACAATCTTAAACTATTTGTTTTAACAAATGGTAATTTTGAGTTCTGTTTTTTAAATTGAAAGTCTTTCTCAGTTACTTATTTTAGTTTAAATCATATACATGATGCAATACTGTCTAACTATTAAACTGTAAATGCTAGTGGAAAGTAATATCACAAGAATATATCCTACTGAATATGTCCTTGTGATTTTACTGTGTTATTTTTTGCATTATTTATAAATAATTTCTAGAATACTGATAACTAAAAATAGATTGCTGTATTGCAATTGAAAAGGAGTTTCAGTTTTAAAAAAGAGAATATAAAATTCATATATTATTGTATATGAAGATCTTTATAAAAATATAAAATGGCTAAATGTATTTGTATTTATTCTTTGCTTTAATAAAAGAACACATATTGGTTGAATCAGATGCTATTGAAAAATATTTTTTATCCCATTGAAACTTAAGAATTTTGTTTGAAAAAAATCTACTTGCAGAATTAGGTCAAATGAACCTAATGTATACAGGCATCCCTTGACTTTCGCACATTCGACTTTCGCACATTCGACTTTCGCACATTCGACTTTCGCACAATTCGCTATTTCGCACATTTTTTATGTTCGGATAACAAACATATATTCGAATAACGAACATTTCACAGAACAAATTGTGGGATCCGTGGACTGACGGAATGAAAATCGGCCGGATGGCCGCTGGTAAAGATGTGGCTTACCATCCTGGAGGATCCGGGTCCCATTCCTCCATTTTTTCAGGGGGTTCAGGGCCCCGCCCGTTGAATTTCATCCTTCAACCATCCGGTTGATCCCATTAGCTCTATAAGTGGCCGCCGCCAGATAAAATATTAGTAGTTTTTCCCAATTAAAATGAACTCGGAGACAAAACAAATCAAATATTTATTAAAGAAGATAAGATAGAGATTTTACGATTTTTTGGTCTTAGAATGGCACCCATACCAGGTTGAGGTCAATAGGCTGGAGATCTCTACCAAGACAATGCTATTAATCACTTTCGAAAATTTCTGAAGAATCTCTATAACGACAATACTATTAATCACGTCCGAAAAATCCTGAAGAGAGGAAAGCAATCGACATTGGACAGATTCTTTAACGAAAATAAACATAATTGATGAAAATGAAAGATTATGTATGTAAATAAACATAGTAAGAAATTATATAATTATTTATTTATTTTTTGGGGGTCTCCAAAACGAATTAATCAAATTCCCATAAAAACCTATGGAAAAATCGATGATCGGTTAACGAACAAGTCGGATAACGAACATTGTCTTTGAATGGATTATGTTCGTTAACCGATCACTCACTGATATTGGCAAGCCACTATAAACTAGCTAAAATATTTTATAAAATTAAAAACACAAATTATCTCATAATAATGCTTTATTATGAAATTAAAAATATAAATATATACTCTATGTATGCAATACATTTATTTATAAGTATTATTTAATGCAGTAAATAAAATTCAAATAAATTATAATTAATATAGATTAATCCGGTTTTAGATATGTAAGTATTTAATTCGAATATTTCTCTGGTTCCCATTTAATAATTTAATAGTTGGTTCTCTGGATCCCATTATTAAGTGGGATCCAAATTCCAAAACATCGTAAATGTATACGATACTTTTTTTAATTTTTTATTTAAAAAAAGTATAACTTTGAGTGTTTGTTAGAAATAACTTACAGTGGTGGACAAAAGTATTGATACCCCCATTTTTTTATTATTATTTTGGCAACGATAATACTATTAATCACGTCCGAAAAATCCTAAAGAGAGGAAAGCAATCGACATTGGACAGATTCTTTAACGAAAATAAACATAATTGATGAAAATGAAAGATTATGTATGTAAATAAACATAGTAAGAAATTATATAATTATTTATTTATTTTTTGGGGGTCTCCAAAACGAATTAATCAAATTCCCATAAAAACCTATGGTAAAATCGATTATCGGTTAACGAACATTGTTTTGGAACGGATTATGTTTGTTAACTGATCACCCACTGTATATATATATACAGTGGACTCGTGTTTTTATGAACTAATCTGCTGATCCCAAAAATTATCTCATA